>CAUYRH010143821.1:0-36159 GCA_963574655.1 Perodicticus potto
TTTTGAGACAGAGCCTCAAGCTGTCACCCTGGATAGAGTACCGTGGCATCACAGCTCACAGCAACCTCCAATTCCTGGGCTCAAGCGAGTCTCTTGCCTCCGCCTCCCAAGTAGCTGGGACTACAGGCGCCCGCCACAACGCCCAGCCATTTTTTGGTTGTAGCCGTCATTGTTGTTTGGCGGGCCTGGGCTGGACTTGAACCTGCCAGCTCAGGTGTACGTGGCTGGCGCCTTAGCCCGTTGAGCCACAGGTGCCAAGCCTTAGTTTGTTTTTTGATGAAATGATTTTCCTGTGAACATTTGGCCTGAGATTTGGCAAAATGTTTACAAAATGAAGGAGTACTAGAAAATTTAATTCAAAAAACAACAGTGTTTATTGCATTTATTGCACTAGGCACCAGTGGAAGGGAAAACCAAAGATTAATGAGAAGTAGCTCCTATCTTGCCAGAAGTTTACAGGAGAAGTGGAAGAGAAGTGGGAGGGCCTATATATAAGCTATTAAAAATGTAACACAGGGTGACACAACTAACTCCTTCACTGAAAGAAATAATCAGAAAGAGAAGATGAGGTCAGAAAAGGGTTTTTGCACGGGGTGGGACAGCACATCAGCTGCTCCTGAGGTACACTGGACATAGGGGAATCTGAAGACAGTGTTAATCATGATTGTTGGTGACAAGAGACAAATCAATCTGAGTTACCTTAGGCAAAAAGGAGAAATCACTGAAAGAATATTGAGTTGTTTTAAATCCAGAATCATCAAACTTTTTCTGTGAAGGTCCAGATGGTATTTTCAGCTTTGTGGGTCATAGTCTTTGGGCTATAAAGACTCCATGTAGTTTTACTAGGGAGAAAGCAGACATGGTTTATTTATAAACAAATAAATGATTGTGGCTGTGTCCCAATAAAACTTTATTTATAAAAATAGGCTGCAATTAGATTTGTCCCTCAGGCCTTTGTTTGCAGACAGTCCTTTTAAATAATTCAAGAAAATCTGAATAAGTGAATTATAAAGAGTCAGACGTGCCGTGAGGTTCAGGAATGTTAGAATCTGGGACCTGAACCCCTGTAGGTTCTTCTTTCTCTGCCTCTGTTGTCTTTTGTCTAAGTTTCCCCATTATCATTGCAAACTGGCATTCTTTTGTGAAATTAAATAATTCAAAATAAAATAATTTGAATTTATAAGTATTGGAACTTTAAATTATCCTAGGCCTTAGCAGGAATGTGGCTATGTAGCCTGAGTCATGTGGCATGCAACTTCTGCCTTATTTTGTTCTGCAAATCCTTAAGAAAACCAAGTAACCCCACTAGATAAGATCCCCTTAGATCATTACCCCTCCTCATGGAGTAATGAAAGACACTTCCTTGGAATGTAGCAATTTATAGCCAAGCAAATGGCCTATGTGCCTGGTCTTGTATGAAAATGTAAATTTGGTGGAACTTCTCGGTCTCTGCCGATAGAACTGAAATCTTAGCTTCTCTACTTTGGAAAACATGGATTCAGTGCTTTCCCAGGTCACAATCCTCAAGCTTTGTGTTGCATAAAGGTTATTCTTAATTATCTTTTCTTAATCTCATTATTTAAAGTTGACACTTTCATTCATTGTAAGCTCTCAAATGGCAACAGCTCATACCATGCAACTTCTGCAGAGAGAGAGAGAGAGAGAGAGAGAGAGAGAAGGGAAGAACTCTGATTAGCTTCATCTCTGTTTCTGTCTCTTTCTACATATGTAGTATATCTGTGTCAGATTTTGAAGTCTCAGCTACTGTTTAAAAAACAAACTTTCTCTTGTTTTAATTGCATGGAGACAGCTATGTTGTGTAGGAACAGTCCTGCTCCTTCTTCACAAAACGCCCTTGTCACAGCTGCAAAGTGGGAGAGCCAAGCCCTTCCTTCTGATTCTGAAGCCCAAGTTCTAAACTTCCACATCTGCCCCCCAATCATACTTTATATCATGAGCACTAGCCATACTGTCAGGGTACTGTAAAGGTGAGATCGCTTTAGGCCATCGGGCCATCTTCTTGTGCAGAAGTTTTCTTCCAATAGCCTTGGGTTTGGGGTCTGCCTTTGTATTGACGCTCTGCAGGACTGAACTGGGTTGGTTTTCTACTTGCATATCAGACAGAATAACAGCTGTCCTGTTGGAAAAAATAGGAGTGGCCACAATCAAGCTCTCCTGATGGTTTTCTGTCCTTGTCAATCAAGCTCTCCTGATGGCTTTTGTCCTTGTCTTTAGGGACTCTCTCTGTCAGAGCTGTCATCTGTAAATTGCACCCAGTTCCTGCCTTTGCTCTTAAAGCTGAGGCTTCATCCTTCCGGAGGCAGTTCTTCAACTGCTCCCCTTGCTCAGGTAACAGCCCTTAATTTACTGGAAGAAGTTTTTTCTATGGGGGATCAAAGATAGCTGGGTGCTTCACCTTCAATGAAACCTAGGTTCAATGAAACTGTTCTTGGAAGTCTTCTGTCCAATGTCGCTCAGAGGGAAAATGGCCAAATAGAAGACAGAACCTCTTTGAATGTCATTTGTAATCAAGGCAGTTCATTGTGTTACTCAATCAGCCAACAAGACCTTTTTTTCCCTTTGTGTATGTACGTGCCTGTATGTTTAAAATGGATCTCTACTTCTTTTTGAAGATGGGGGTGGTGGCGATCTTTGTCTTTGACAAAGACATATGTGTGTTTATATAACAACATTCATGTCTTAAGAAATAGGCTCTGAAAATCTCATGCATCTATAGATTAAACAAGGACCCTATTTATTACAATCCCCGAGGAACGAACACTGAATGTTTTGGTTCTGATGAAATATTGAGGAGGAGGACAAAAAAGATGAAGAAAGAAAAATGAAATGCTCATCCCTTACAGGGGGGTCCAGTCTGTGGTCTGTGGGCCACATGCTGATTATTTGAGAATGGTTTTGCTTATCTGCGGTGTCAGGGATATTGTGAAAAGTATGCACTGATTTATTTATTTGTTTGTCTGTTTATCAGCTTTTGTTAGTATTTGTGTGTTTTGTGTATGGCTCTAGGCAACTCTTTTTCTTTCAATTTGTAGCAGAGAAGAAAAAAGGTCAGACACCCTGCACACGATTAAATACATTTTAAAATTCAAAATTAAGAATTTTGTTTTTATTTCTCTTTTTGGCAACATCCTCCTCTTCGTTCAGCTGTCCAGGGTGAAACTTCTACTACAAGATTTTTTGATGCAGAGCAGAGTTTACTATTTATCAGGTTCTTCTTGGGAGGCAAAAGGGTATAGTAGAAAGCAGACAGTTTGGAGACAACTCTAGGTTAGAATCGAACCTGGTCTCAGTAGGTGTGTGTGATGTTGGGATCTTTGCTGAACCTCTCTCTGAACCCCATTGCCTATTTGGCGAATCAAGTTTAATACATGCACCTCAAAGTCTTGGATGAAGAGTTACAGCCCCAGTGAGATCTCCCTGAGCATGTGATCTAAGTGGTACTTCCCTTCACTGTTTATTATGTCATCCTATTTATTTCCTTGTACAATTGTTTCTTCACTTATTTGTTGTCTGTATGTTCAGACTAGAGTGTCTACTCCTTTAGAGAAAGTATTTCATCTGTCTTTTCTAATGCTGTAGACCTACCAGCCCAGACCTAGTACATTGTAAGGCTTTTAAAAAGTTTGTTAATTTTAATTATTAAAAATGAAAGCTATAACCCAATTATAGCACAAGAATATGGGGAAAGGGGTAAGAAAGGGGAGGGAAGGGGGAAGGATGGGTGGAGGGAGGGTAATTGTTGGGATCACACCTATGGTGTATCTTACAAGGGTATATGTGAAATTTACTAAATGTAGAATATAAATGTCTGAACACAATAACTAAGAAAATGCCGTGAAGGCTATGTTAACCAGTTCGATGAAAATATATCAAATTGTATATAAACTGGCACATTGTACCCCATGATTGCACTATTGTACACAGCTATGATTTAATAAAAAAATTTTTTTTAAATTAATGAATGATTGAATACCTATTTCACAGAGTTACTGTGATGGCTATTTCAGACAGTATTTATAAAGCATCTGGCACAATGCTAAATAGAGTAAGATCTTGAAATGTATTTATGCAGGCAGGTTTAGCCACTAAAAACCTACCTTAAGGAGTAAAAAGATGGGGTGAATTCTTAATTTTCTGTTGCCTCAACATTCATTTTGAACACAGGTAAAACTTTCTCATATCATAACAGGGCTTAGTCACCCTTGACTCCATTTCCAGGTCTAACCGCACCCAAATGGCTCAAGCTGGGGGCCAAAGATGATATCTAGTAGGCATCTCTCTTGCCCAGCAGACAGGGCTCCTTGTTTTCCCACTGATTCCTTTGGAAGAACCATTCAGGCATTTTTCCGTGAACTTAGAGACCCACACCTCATTCTCTTACGTATACTGCCAGTGGCCGTGCACTGTGCTCTTTGCCGCCTGAATCTTCCTTTCAGCCTGGAAGCTAGGGATGGAAAACTGCCTTCCTGGCTTGTTATGCCTCTCTGCCTGCGACCTGTAAGTGTAAGTCTTTGTCCATTGTAAACATCTACCCCCAGCTCCTCTTCATTTCCTAGTGAGGAAGGGTTGTCAGCTGCTTGGGGACCAAAGCCTCAGTTTAGCTGGGGGCTCTCAAAACAGGGGGTGAGACTTAGGTGAGTCCTGCAGGATAGAGTCCCCCAAGGATACTTTTATTTGGGGACTCTGAGGCCCTGCTCCCCAACTCAGGTTTTTAAATTCTTCCCCCTATTTGAGAAAATCTAGTGGGAATCCCGTATTTAGCCACCCTAAAACAGAGTGTGCTAGGAATCTCCAAATTGTTGATTCCAGGCTGGAGTGAAACCAACTTGGGGTGGTAGTGTGGCAACCTCCGTTATCTCCTGCTGCTCTGTTGGTGTAATTAGAAGTAGAAAATTAATTAATTGGGCATAATCAGTGCTGCTTATTTAATAAACACAATCTCTGAAAGCTTAGTGGGTGGGCAAAGTGGAAGAAAATGAGAAATCTCTTAGTAGACCAAAGCCCGTGGAACTCAGGGGAGCGCTTTGAACCACAGAGTGGCGAGAGATCGTGGAACTCACTTGAAGATAACACACAGGAGCTATTCTTGGGAAGAATGAGCTGCAAAAGAACAATTTAGCTAAGAGAACAAGCCTCTTTCTTTTGTCCAGGTTCTATAGAAGACTCAGATGACCCAGTTAATAGCACCTCAGTTCTCCATCTTTTGTAAAAATTCCCATTCTGGTTGGGCTGTGGGGTTTGGCCCACGTCAGGGGGGTGCTGAGCAGAGCTACACCCGGTACAGCTGGTTCTTTCCTTTCCTCCAGTAGAAGTCTGAGACTATTCTTGACTCCTTTTTTTATAGCACACATAAATAAAATAAATGCTGTTAAAATTGCGATCATGGTCCGGGGCGTTGTGACTTCAGTTTGTGAGCACACATCTTTCCCCTACAGGAGCTCAGGTAAATTCCTCTTTAGGAATTAAAAAGCTTAGAAATTCATAGCTGGAATAGTCGAATTGCCTCCTCTCACAAGTGTGGGGGAGTTGAAAAACCATGTTCAATGGCTTATTTGATGCTAGATTTTCCCCTCATTGTGAAAAGCACAGCCCTAATGCCACATTTATGAAACCCATACAGCAAGGTTACTCCTCAGGTGGGAATGCACACAGGTAATAATAATTCCCGTTTTCTCTATCAAAAACATCATCATATTTAAATAAAATGTCATTTGAGTCTTGTTTTTTGTGTGTGTGTGTTTGTGTGCGTGTGTGTGTGAGAGACACATTTGGCACTGCTTGGTGGGGGCTCAGATATTCTTTTATAATCAAAGACACTTAGGTAATTTTTTCTTCTGTAAGTAATTTTAGCTAAGAAATCAACCACAGTTAAGTACTGCATTTGGGCAGGAAAATAAGGTACTTTTGGATTTTATTTGTTATATGCTAATATCCCAGGGAGAAACAAATTTTCAGGCAAGGAACAAAAAAACAATAGATGTTCGTGAAAATGTAATTTCCCAGCAGCAGTTTATAATTCAAGGTTTCAGATTCTTTTCATATGCTATGAGGAACAAACTTGGAAGAATTGCTCTTTAAAAAAATCTCTTTGAAAGAACTTGCTTCTTTTAATCTTCAATTTTAAATGTAAATACTGAGTGATTGCCTTATATATGCTGAGATGAGATGAAAAGAGACAGAGGTTACTAGTCTTGACCTTGGGGATTTTATTACCTTACTAGGCAGAAAGGATGGACATTTTATATACAGGGTGGCCATAAAGTTCGTATGCCATTTAAAATAGAGTGCAATGAGATATTTTATATTTTCTTATAAAATAACACAAGCCCAGAAATGATACAGTGGATAATACAAGTCGTTCATGAGAGAGGGTATAGAGCAGGGGTTCTCCACCTTCCTAATGACATGGCCCTTTAATATAGTTCCTCAGGTTGTGGTGACCCCCAACCATACAATTATTTTCATTGCTACTTCATAACTGTAATTTTGCTACTGTTATGAATCGTAATGTAAATATCTGAAATGCAGGATGTATTTTCATTGTTACAAATGGGTCGCGACCCACAGGCTGAGAACCGCTGGTCTAGAGGATTAGGTAGACGGCTATGATTTTTCTGATGCGTGAACTAGGCCTTCTGCCCACAATTTCCTAAAATCTACTCTTTGATCTCTTCAGCATGTCTTTCAGTTTAAGGAAGGTGATCTACTCTTTGAACACTTTCACAAACCTAGGCCACTCTTCACTTTACAATTATCTCTACATATTCTGAGACTGATTAAAAAAGCATCCCATCTTGTATGAAATAGCTCATCCTCTTGAAAGTAGTTTGAAAGGGTTTTTGTTATTTTTGCTTTTAAAATTATTTGGCTACTTGTAATCCAATTTACTATTGATACACCTATATTAGCAATCATTGCAAGAATTCTTGAGTATGTGTTCATATTCATACAGAGAGAAAATATAACCAAAATGTTGTTTGTAAACAAAATGACAATTTTTAACATAAGGTTAAATCTGCTTATTTAAAAAGTTAATATAATGTTAGATTTTGTGGACATTTAAAGATTTGTTAAATCCAATTTTGAAGGTTTACTTTTTCATTTTAAAGCAAATTTTTTTTTCAGCTTTCAAATATTTTGTAGACTCTGTAATAATAATCCGTGGTTAATAGGCCCTGTAGAACTTCAAATACCAAGGACCAGACACAGAAAGTAAAAAATATTTCTTTCTTGGTGAATAGTCAAGGCCATTATAAGAGAAGTTTTGTTGCCATTAAAGTAACATGAAATAGAGAATTTAGAGGCTTTCACTCTTTGTCTATTTTAGCTACTTTATCTTTTTTGTGTGTGTGTGTAGCATGGGATAAGTTTCAAAAGACTTACCTCTCTTCCTTTTTAGTAGCAACTGGGTTTGTGGTTTCAAGTAGGGATAAGGTGGGTAGCTTTCTTGATAACTGAATATAAGGTTTTCTTCGATGGTTAAATGCATATATTTATTTACTTCTCATTATATAGCATGGATCAAATTGTCCTCAAGAAGGGATCTAATATTTGTTGAGTACTTACTAACTCCAGATTTCATGTGAAATGCCATAGACAGACATAAAGTTCATGTGCAATTTAAAACAGTTTAACATAGTAAATTACACACAAACTTTATGGACACCCTGCATGTGTTTGTGTGTGTTTATCTATATATAGTGCACATATACATGGTGGCCATAAAGTTTGCATGCAACACACTATTTTCAATTGCACATGAACTTTATGGCCCCCTGTATAAAGACTCTGAAAAAAAAATATATGTATATACACACACACACATACAAAAAGAGGGTGCCAAAAAATGTATACACATTTTAAGAAAGGAAAAAAACTGAATTAAAATTGTACTACTCAAGTCACTTTTTTTTTTTTTTTTGAGACAGAGCCTCAAGCTGTCACCCTGGATAGAGTGCTGTGGCATCACAGCTCACAGCAACCTCCAACTTCTGGGCTCAAGTGAATCTCCTGCCTCAACCTCCCAAGTAGCTGGGACTACAGGCGCCCACCACAACGCCTGGCCATTTTTTGGTTGCAGCCGTCATTGTTGTTTGGCGGGCCCAGGCTGGATTCGAAACCGCCAGCTCAGGTGTATGTGGCTGGCACCTTAGCCCGTTGAGCCACAGGCGCCGAGCCTCAAGTCACTTTTGACTTCTGCAATTACGAGAGATACGACATACAAGATAACAAATGTTATTGGGTACTATTTTAATAAAATTTTCCTTTCTCAAAATGCATACACATTTTTGGCACCTTCTGTATAAGCAAATGCACTCACAAATATGTGAGCTTAGTATTTTAAACATTGTTTTGCAGATGAGGCATCTAGGACTCAGAGAGATTAAGCATCATAATCAGGTACCCAGAGTTAATAACAGAGAGCACTGGAAGCTAAACCCAGTAGGTACTCACAAGCTGTGTAGTTGGGTTTTTAAAGACATTTTTATTTGGTTATTGATGGTATAAAAGACTTTTCTATCATTAGTTCTAATAATTTTATCACTTTTCTCCTTTTGGGATGATCACGTTTTCAGACTGAGTTATTTCTGTCACTTTCTTTTCAATCTTTGCATTTCTTTCTCCCTTTGTTTGTCTTATTACTTTAGTTCTGCAAATTAATGTGAAATGCAAGCTTTAATAAGGGATAACCTTTCCTATTTCCTAACTCTAATGCAAATGCTTTTACAATTTCACTATTCAGTATTGATATTTGACACAGGATTTTGGGAGATTAGTTTCATCAGATTTAAGAAGAATCCTATTCCCAGTTTGTAGGAATTCATTTCTAAATGTTTGATGAATTTTGTGACTGTTTCATTTGGTTTTTATCCCATGTATTTATCTCTATCTCTGCATAGGCTATAGAAATACAGCTTCCAATCAGGAAAACCCTAACTAGTCCAGTTCTAATTAGAGATTGACAGTTGGGATTTGGGGTTCCCAGTGAGGATGCTTATTAAGAAGTGAAATATTTGCTCACTTCAAATACGTGCTTCCTGTTGCCTTATTAGAACTTTGTAAGGAGAAAAGGGCCAAAGACTTGTGGAATTTCACACTGGTCTTCATATAACCTTAAAGAACATTTTGCTTTATCAAGCAAGTTGTGTTTATTTTTATGTGTCTAGTTGGTAAAAATGAAAGCAGCAAAATAAATATTTTCTCTTCCTTCTTTGAGCTGTTTGCAGCAGGGCCAGTGTTACGGCCATTGAAATAAATTCAACTGTGCTTGGCTTCATCTGCTGATACACTGTGAGCCTCATTAAAGCCCGCTGAAGACTGCAAGCCATTCAGCCTCAGAAACCAAAAACAGAGTTGCTATGTTGATGGGCACATGTTTTTCACCTCATGAAATATGGAGCTAACTTGTCTATAAAAAATGGGGCCTTCAGAAGTCTCAAGGAAGAAGGCTTAACTCTCTTGGTGGCTTCGAAGCACAAATACTTTCTTATATGGGTTGTTCATGTTTCACTGTTGGGCCCAGAGGACCATAGTTTCTGCTCCATGTGACTCTTGGTGGCAGAAGCCCCAGTTCCAGCCCTGCTCCATCACGTCATTGCTCTCTACCTCACTTACCTCCTCTGTAGTGGAAAATGAGGGCATCCTCCAAGGTTCTGGCACCCGGGCTCTTGATTCCAGCAACCCCGGGTTGGGAGTAGCTTGTGCCGTCTCTGCCTACCTTTCTAATTGACCTGCTCATGCCTCTCTAAGGATGTGGAAGCACAAGTCCAACCACTTATCATCATATGTTAAACACAAACTTGACCCTCCGTCCAGGTTGACCTTAACCATGGATATGAGAACAGGAGATGTCAGGACTATTTAACTTACAGGTGAAGAAATGGACTCAAACTGGCCTAAGCAAAAACAGGGGGATTTATTGGCAGCGTAACTGTAAGTCTCAAAGAGATAGTCTTCACAGATGCCTGGATCCAGATGCTCAAAGGGTGATGTCAGGGTGTCTCTCTCCTGTGCTCCTGGCTCCTTGGTTCAGTTCTCCACACTAACTGCATTAGCAGACAGTTTTCCCCATGCCAGCTTCAGCTTGCATTGCACCCTGTAGAGAGGGAGCATCCCTTTCTTGAGAATTCTATCTGAAATCTTGGGTAGGCCGTCATCTCAGCTTCTGTCCGTCAGGACCCTCCCAGGAAAAAATGCACTCAAATTGGATGATTTTAAGATGACTTTAATCAGGGCCTATTTTCCAATATGTTGGCAATGTGTAGGGAAACCATAGGGAACTGAGGCATCCTGAAGCTGTAATGCTGGGGTTCTCTTACTATTTCTAGGCATGGAAACAGAAAGAGCTGTGTGGCGGGCCTGGTGGGTGGCCTGTGACCTTTGATTGAGGGCTGCAGGGGAGCCCACAGGGAGTACAGAGCTTGCTTTCATGTCCTTCTTGCCTCTGCTCTCTGCAAAATCACACTGGAAGCCAGAAGGTAAGCTGATGAACTGCTTGGGCACAGAACAGGGTAGAGAGGGCAGAGAGTGGATGTAGAGGTCAGGTGAGAGATGTCCTTCCTATGCTCACTTCTGGAACAATTTCTGTGGCCAGTGGAAAGCATGTCTGATTGATTAGGCCTGGGTCAGATCCATCCTGGAGCTGAGGGTGAGGTCAGGCTCACTCGCTGCAACCGAGCAACCCAATGTGTGCGTCCACCCAGGTGTGTGTGTGCTCTTCCTCAGCAGACATCAAGGAATGGAAACTAGCAAGAGACCACCCCGGGGAAAATGAGTTTCTCTTGGCTTGTGTTTGTTCTAACCAGTCTTGGAGGCACTCCAATGTTTTCCTAGGCCTTTTCCTCGTGGGACTGAAGAGAGCCCTGCTTGGCAGATGTTGCTCTGGCTGCTGAGGGTCAGCCTTCTCACCTTAGTGGATTTGGTCATAATCTCCACTGCAAAGTTCCCTGGAAAAGATGCTCCACCATGATGGCCTGGCTTGATCCCAGGGCTTCATCTGGAGTTGACTTTCATCTTGCCCTTGGCTAACACCACATCTTGCCCAGTCCAGGCGAGTCTGTACTGATCCTCTTCTTATTTGATAACCAGTTCTGGTTCTTTCTCTTCATCCGCAGACATAGGCCCAATAATAATTTTTAGCTCTTTTTACCACTTGTGCTACTTCCCATTGTAGGTGCTTAGATCCAGAATCCCAGTGGCGTAGAGGAAAGGCAAATTTTTGAGCCAATTGCCCTTTCAGGATACTTTTCTACTGGTGCTACAAGATGGAATTCTAGGGATTCCCACTCTGGACAGCTCCCACTTCTCTTCACCAGCCTCCCCCACTCCTGTACCCCTGCTCCAAATATTACACCCTTTTCCAGGGCTCCAGGAACTACACCATCACAGCTTACCCTGCAGCAGTCACTTGACAAGGAAAGGTGCTCTGGATGGTGGTCACAGTGGAATGACACCAAGGAAGGGGACACGAGGAGGGAGAGGAGGACGGGGAGAAAATACTCAGTATAATTCTGGGTTTTGCTGATGCAGTAACTTTAAATTCCAGACCCCAGATTTCCCCAGAATCTTACTAACTTCAACCCCATCCCCCCTCCCATCTCTTGTCCTCTCCCACCCACACCAGTGAGGAATAAACGTGAATTCACTTAAAGTAAGAAGGAAAAAGGAAGCATTCTTTTTCAGAAAGACAGCAAAACACCTGCCAGAGTTTACATGTTGGGCTGACTGTGTATCTGTCTTTGAGTCATAAAATATCCCGTCCTGGGAGGGAGCCCAAGCACTGGCTGCTGGTGTTGCTATGGCAATGGGACAGTTTTAATAACTGTAAATCATGAATCATTGGTGTATCAGGTCCTCTTCTTTTCAGGATCAGCAGCAAGTTCCCAGGGATTTATTTCTTTACCATCATTAGTCTCTGTGGCTGCTCCCTCTTGGTTTCCCTGCAGCTACAGTGGCCTCCTTACCCCCATCTGTACAGGGAGCAGCTGACTCGCACTAAGTAAGCTTCTGAGGCTTTGCGACCTTGGGCAGGTGACCTAACTGTGCTCGACTCAGCTGCCTTATTTATGACAGGGGAAAATAATCACACCCACGTGACACTTCTGTTGCAAAAACTGAGCGTGATAATGTAAAGGAACTTTAGAGTACTATGACTGGCATTAGAAAATTCTGCTGCTTTTTATTGAAAAGGAAAGTGTGAGTTGAGGGGATTCGATAACAGGCAGCAGCAGTTCAAATGGGGTGAGCAGGAAGGTGTCATGAGCTGGCCCTGAGAGCACGAGACAGAGTGAGGGGTCCTCCTTCCTGCCTCACTTCTCTGTCTCCTGAGCTCATGGCTGGGTAAGCCTTGCTCTGACTGCTCTCCCCAGCAGCAATGCAGCGATCGTGGTAGATGCCACGAGGACAAGGCTGATGGCCCTAATGCTTCTTTGGACGCCTCAGGCCTAGGAAGTGTCCATGGGTTGATACTGTTACCAGCCTCCAAGTGGAGGTAGTTTCAGCTTCTCAGGGATTGTTGAAAGAAAAGAATTTTAGGATGCACTATGTAACCCAAAAGCCAGCAGCTTCTATTGGAAGCAAAAGTTGACAGTACACTCTCAAGAAAGACGGGGATTGAGCAGCCTTGACAGTAGCAGCTGTGCAGGGAGGAAGTGATTTTTGGCCTTTTGAAGTCTCGCTAATTGAGGGGAGGAATATTCAGGGCTGAGAGGTTGGTTTTTACTAAGAATTTGGCTAGTAATTCCAAGAATTGGGTTCCCTCCCATTTTTGTACTTTATGAAGTTATTTTGGAACTGTCATGGCAATTTCAAGGGTGGAGAAATTTTGAAACCACAATGCACATGATATTGTAATTAGCCAAAGTTCATGTAAGGAGACCTAGTTATCTGCCAAGGGGCTGAGGCTGGTTCTTGTCTGTGGTTATCAGCCCCCCCTTTGTTAGACTTTAACACCTATAATCTCAGTACTTTGGGAGGCTGAGGTGAGGCAGGTGGATTGTTGAGCTCAGGAGTTTGAGACCAGCCTAAACAAGAGTGAGCCACTGTCTCTACTAAAAAAAGAAAAGAAAAGAAGAAGAAGAAGAAAAAGAAAAGAAAATTTAGCTGGGCATTGTGGTGGGTGACTATAGTTTCAGCTACTTGGGAAGCTGAAGCATGAGAATCACTTGAGCCCAAGAATTTGAAGTTGCTTTAAGCTATGATGATGTCACGGCACTCTACCTTAGGGTGACAGAGACTAAAAAAACCCAGAAAAGAAAACAAAACACATCTGCACCCTCTCGGCCAGCCCCTGCATCTGGTATCAGCCCTGCCTCCTAGTCTCATAACACCTACAGGGAGAAGGGGATATTCCGAGCAGCAAAAGACTGATGAACGCCTGGAGGTGGGGATTTACGCGAATTGTCCTTGTCAGAGAAATGTTCCCCCAATCTTCCCCAGCTCCCATTTTCTGTTACCAGGAGCCGCCTCCTTATACTCTTAGAGTTTGTCAGCCCGCCTCCAGCAGCCTTTCAGGAGCCAGGAACACCATGCTCCAGCCATTCTGCGACTCTGTCAAGGAAGGGCACCAAACAGGAGAAAGGAGGCTATGGGAAGGGAGCTGAAAGGACGCCCATGGAGTCCAAGACTGGACTTTGTCTTTCTTTTTCTTTTGCCTTTTCCTTTTATAAATACATTACTTTCAGTTAAGTAACACATACATATGGCCTGCATGGACGTATATTGAAAAAACTATTCAAGCAAACAGAAAAAAGTAAAAGTACCACTTCTGCCTCTAAAGGTCATTGCTGTGTCCGTCTTGACAGAGTTGCAGAATGGATGGAGCATGGTGTTCCTGGCTCCTGAACGGCTGCTGGAGGCGGGCTGACAAACTCTGTCTGTCCGCATGTTTCTATTCCTTTAAGTGTACACACATATTCATACACATTCACAAAGAAAAATGTGACTTTGTGGGTTTTTTAATTTAATTTTTTATTAAATCATAACTATACATTTATGGGATACAATGTGATGATTCGATATACAATGTGGAATGCTTAAATCAAACTGATTAACATAGCCATCACCTGACTTACTTATTTTTTGTGGGAAGACATTTATAATTTATCTTAGTTGTTTTGAAATGTACCCTTACATTGTGGTGCCTTTATGTTTTGTACATACTTAATAAATATTATTCTTCATTTACTGTCTTGCTTGCTTTTTTCCTTATTTATCTTACACATATTTCCATGTCAATCTTTTTATCTGCTACATAGTAAAATTTCTTAGCATCATCATTCCATAGTTTATTTTACTAATGCAGACAGGTTTTTCTTGTATTTTTTTCTGTATATAATGAGCATTATAAAATATGTGTTGTTAATACATCCATAGGTACCTATTTTTCTCTATGACAAATACTTTGTAATGGCATTGCTGATTCTTTTGTTAAGTTTTGTTTTATACTATTTGATAATACTTGACCACTTTCTTCATTAAAATATTAGAAATTTTTATGAGTTTTATTCTTAGCTAATTTCAAAATTGTATTTCTATTGTAAGAATCTGTGATTCTATTTATAACGGGTTAGCTTTGGTCCATAGGAAAGCTATTGAGTTTTGAGTGGTGATCTTAATTTGGAGCACTTTGCTAAAACTTTTTATGAATCATAAAATCCTGGACCCTCCAGTTATCCTATCTGCAAACAATGATAATCTATCTCTTCCTTTCTAATGCTGCTATTGTATTTTCTTATCTTATTGCATTTGCTTAAATTTACTTAAATTTTGTCCAAATCTTCACACTCTAACCTTCATGAGATATCTCAAAGCAAAGCTCAGGAACATGCAGATTTACTGCTATTTTATGCTACTTCTCAGGAGTAATTCTTCCTGCTGTCAGAAATGGTTTAATGACTAGAAGAAAGCAGATAGGGCCAGATTTCAAATGAGACATACAGAAACAAAATATAGTGTTCTTTGAATGGAAGAGCTACCTAATGATTATGTCAACAATGTCCACTACAAAAAGAAGTAGGCAGCCCTTATAAATGTGGATGGAGATTTTGTCCTGTGGGTGGAGGTCGTCTTAGACTTGTGGTGAGAGGTTTTCAGGCTAAATGATAACGGCCCGATAGACCCAACTCAACTCCATCTTTCATACTTGTTAAGGAGACAACCTGCTCTTCTCCCTGACTCCATAAGACATGTGTATTTCAGTAATTCAGACTGGCTTCATGGATCCATCTACCCTCTTGGTTACTTCCCATCGTGGTTACTGGGCTATATTTCAAGTTCAGTTGAACTTGACAATCCTTGTCTCAGGATGACAGTCTTGACAATAGGAAGAAATGAGCTGATTGTATAAAATAGAGCTACTTCAACCATTTGTCTCTTAGCACAAATATCCAATTTATGGATTTGACCAGGCTAAAGATGGGAGTGGGAGGAGTAGAAATCAATGTAATGAAGATCAGAATTCTCAAATGTGGACTTTTCACAAAAAAGGGGACATTTCACAAGAGATCATTGAAGGACATTCCACATCCTACTTCCTTATATGTCCGTGGTCACCAATTGCCTTTCACAATATGCTTCAAATCACAGCTTTCTTGGGAAGTAGACTTTAAAGTTTCTCTGTCTCAAAAGAAGTTGGATTCTAACTTGGCTTTAATTTTCATGCCTTGTTTAGTTTCTCTCTCCTTTATTATTCTTTCACACAAGAAATATACCCCTGAAGTTAGTCTAGTGATAAGAAGTTACCAAACTTTAAGTGAAAACTGCATTTTAATGAAGTGGATTTTCTTTCTTCTTCCCCCAAGAAAACTTCAGACCTGGGAAACTCAAAGTAGAAATTGAAAGACCTTGAGTAAATATGCACAAAGATAAAATGACAACGTGGGCCGGCTGGCTCCAGAGCAGACGATCCTGACGGTGCTGGGCCCGTTGTTTCCTCTCCTTTCTCTCATGTTCATTTCTTCCTGAGCAACATTCTGGGCCCAGTGGAAAAGTGCAGGATGGTTTCTGGTAGCTGAAATAATGTTAAAGTAATGAAATTCTGCCAACTGAAGTTTAAGAGAAAAATGCTTAGTAGCTGCTGGGACACAGCCAGTTCCTGGGAAAGCAGTAAGCAGAGTCACCAGAAAAGGAACTCAGCGGCCTGTAGCACAGTGTGTGGCTCTCAAGGGTCAGAGGTAGCACCTTTGGTGGATACGAGGAAGGTTCTTGTTTAAAAACTGGTCCAAAAAAAATTCCACTGGACTGTAAGCTCTGTGAGGACAGAGCTGGTGTTCTATTGGGGCACCTAATGCCTAGGTCACAACACTGTGCTTGGTAAGAATCACACGAGCAATGGCTTGGAGGAGAAATTAGAGTGACACAGCAGATGCCGCTGACGCTATCCCCTCAGCCTCCTGTGAGTCGGCTGCAGCCACAGTGGACGGTGCTAGACTTACCCTGTGTGGCCAGCTTCTCCCCTCGGCGTGCCAGGCTGCAAGGACAGGGCCCTGCAGAGGTCCCGGATTGAGCGGCTGTGCCGTGAGGCTGGTAGCTGGTGAGATGGTGCTGGATGCTGTCTGTGAGGGTGACAACTGTGAGGAGACACCCCGGATGTGTGATTCCGTGTTGCTCATGACAAGACCTCGGTAACACACCTGATGTGAGCTTTTCCTCCTAACCTGCTTCATCCTCTCTCATCTCTCACACCTGCTTTCCAAGAGCACCTGCCAAATAAAATATCGTACCCTACTCATTGACCCTCGCTCTGCTTTGGAGGGAAGCCAAACTAAGCCATGTAGGAGGAAGATGTTTCCAAGTGGATCCTCCCATGATTTCAGTCTCGTTCACATCCCACCACAGCCATGCTGTTGCCATCTTAACAATTCGGGGTTTAGAGTACATGCCTTGGGTCTGCTGTCTGGGATTCACACTTACAGATGATGTGACCCTGAGCGTGTGTATTGTGTGTGTGTATACATGTATGTGATACAGATGTGTAGATACCGTAAATCTGGATGTATGTATATGTTTATATATTTTTGGCTTATTATGATATTTTGGCATCTTAAAAAAGAATCTTTCCTGGCTGGGGAGAGTCTGCCCTTCCTGGGGCTCATCAGTAGAGACCGCAAAGAACTCAGCCCAGAGCTTGCGTGTGATGTGCAAACGAGCCAGTCCAGAGCGCTGCCCCCTCTATCTGGCCTGTGCACCTCAGGAGGGAATATTCTTCTGCCTTAATCATCTCTGGGCCAGGTACCAGACAACTAGGAACCACCCCTCTAGTTTAGAGCCCCCCCATTATTCAGACTAGCCAATCATAAATGGTTTCCCCTGGAAACTCCAGGAAGGGCTCTGACTTAAACCTGCCCCTGGCTCCTGTCTCTGTCTCCTGTGTACCCTCGTGATTTCCCCTGGGGCTCTGCACGGTGCACCTGCACTTCCTAGCTCTGGGACCTGTGAGTGTAATGAACCTTGTATTGCTGAGCTCCTCCTCTGTCTCCTCTTGTGGCCGCAGCCGACTGACCGTCCCATGAGAGAAGCCAGAGCAGCATGGCCTGCTCACAGGTGTGTGCTGCATATCCTGTAAGGTGAAGTCGACAACAGCTGGGACATACGAGTAAGTTTCAGCCTAAGAGCATGCAGGGAAGACTCCTGGCACACGCTCAGTGGTCAGGTCACACTAGCTGTGCTGGGTTGGTGCTGCCTTCAGTCTCCTCTGTGCTGGGGCTCGTCGTGTGTCTATTATCTCTCCAGCTGAACCGTAAGCTTCCTAAGACTGGAAGCTGCTGCTTTTCCATCCTTGTACTCCAGCCCCCCGCACCAGCCTTGTGATGTCCACAGAGTTGACACTCAATCAGGTTATGTGAATGAAAGAATGTCCTTGCTAATATTGGCAGTGATTTGAATAGCAGCTGCCAATCCCAAGAAGCTGAATGCCTGCAATCACTGTACTGTCCTTTAAAAACAAAGACGGACCTCCCAGGCCATAGACTTTGGGGCACATTTTCCAGAAATATTATCATTATCAGATTGCATTGTAATTGGTTAAGATTTGTTGAGAGTGGGAATGTATTGTTTTCCTCTCTACCAGGCTATCCAATAGAACTTTCTAAGATCTTGGGAATGAATGTTCTCTCTGCTATCCAATACATTAGCCACTCAGCACAGGGGCCTATTGGATACTTGAAACATGGTCGGTGTGACTGAGAAACTACATTTTATTTTAAATAATTTAAATGTAAAGAGCCACGTGTGACTAGCATCTGTCTATTGGAAAACGCACTGCTCTATGGTTCCGGTATCTAACTCAGCTCCTGAGACATAGCTGGTGCTGGTAAAAGTTTGTTGAATAAAAGAGTGGGTGGATGTTGAACATTTAACATCTTTCTGCATCTAATTGCTTCTTTGTTCTCCACAACTACCCTTTGAAGAATCATAACAGAGCAATTATTGTACAGGTGACAATGATGCTAGTAATTACTATTACTGCTGTTACTAATGACAGTAACAATCGTCCCAACTGACAGATGTAAAGAGATTTGACAGGCATGTGCCAGGACTTTACACGTGTTTTCTTATTTATTCCTTATAATAACTCCATGAGGTAGTGGCGGCCTGGTGTGTCTGAATTTTCTCCACCTATGAGGATACTGATTGGATTAGGGTGGGCCCTAAGGGTCTCATTTCAACTTAATCACCTCTTTGAAGGCCCTTGCTCTAAATACAGTCACGTTCTGAGCTACTAGGGGTTAGGACTTCAGGACGTAAATTTTGGGAGGACACGGGTAAGCCTGTAATACTCCAAAATAAGGTTCCAAGACAAGGACCTGGGCACAAATAGTTCATAGCACAGTTGAGTTTACATAGGGGAATGTGAAACATGCCAAAAAGCTGATAAAGCACACACTAATGAGTAGGTTCCTGGACCTCAATCCTGCAGGAAAACACACGTCAGAATGTTCACCCAGCTGGACCCGAGCCTGGGGAGGCTGAGACTTTCACCCATGAATTCCCACATTGGGACTCCCCAGAACTTTGGGATTGCTTGTTTCTCTGGATGAGCAGGTTCTTATGATGGTGGAGAAAGCCCTGGATCCGAGAAGAAATAGATCCAGGTGCTTGAGGTGGGAAGCTGCCAACTTCAGCAGGAAACAGCTGTGCTTAGAAAAAGCAGGGTGTGATCAGACGGGTAGAACATCAGCAGCGCCTGTGACAGGAGTGGACCATTATTATCCTCATTTGGCGGATGAGGAAACTGAGAGAGGTTGAGTAACCCAAAGAAAATGATAGACTTAGCATTTAAATTTAGTCTATTTGATTGCAGAACCCATGATTTCAGCTGCCACATTAATGAAACTCATTCATTAATTAAATGAATGAAAGAAAATAAGTTTGCTTGGGCGTCTTCGATGAACCAGATGCTGTGCAGGTCCTGGGGATAGAGGGATGGACAAGACACAGATCTGCTCTGGATGGGGTCACGGTCCGGCAGCAACACATCTGAGGATCAGCCTGTGATGGAGCTGGAGGATAACCCAGGCACGGTCTGCCTGCCTTTCTCCATGAGAGCTGCGGACCCACAGGTGAGTGTTAAACACTTTCAGGCTATTTGCATTCTTTGGACGCTGCCTTCTTATTCTTGGAGATGAGTCTCTTTGTTGATGAGAGACTTCTCAGTTCTTTAGCTTGGTCCCAAGAAAGGCTACCTGGGAGATGGCAAACAGGTCACACAGAGTGTTTCAGGGGGCAGTATCTCCTCCAGATTGGTCACTTTTGCTCTCTGCCTCCCACAGCCTGCTCGGCCAGGCACCATGTTCTCTGACACGGCCCAGGCGAAATGCTGACGTTACTGTCCCTGGGCTTGGGCTCCCCCGGTGATCCCCTCACAGGCATCTTACGGATTGAGTGGGGAGGGGTGGCCTGCACCCAGCCGTCTCCATGATTTACTTGGCAGGACGAGGAAGCTTCTGTTCTCCAGCTTTGAGTCATTTATTCTGGTGCGGCCAGTCCATGAAGTCTGCGTTACGATGTGTATATTTGTGTAGTTTCCAACTGTGTACACTTAACAGCCCAGGCCTGTGTTGACGTTTCTGTCTCTCACAGAAGTACTTAGAACACTGTCCCCAGTTTTTTTTTTTTGCCAGTAAAAATGATGTCACTTATTGTAAAAGGCAACACATTTCTAAGATGTTAAAATGTGGGGGAAAAACTACTTGTATTTATTTATTTATTTATTTTGAGAGAGTCTCACTCATCCCCCTTAGTAGAATGCTGTGGTGTCACAGCTCACAGCAACTTCAGACTCTTGAGTTCAAGTTATTCTCTTGCCTCAGCCTCCTGAGTAACTGGGACTACAGGTGCCCACCGCGACGGCTGGCTATTTTTAGAGGAGAGGTCTCGCTTTGGCTCAGGCTGGTCTCGAACATGTGAGCTCAAGCAATCCACTTGCCTTGGCCTCCCAGAGTGTAGCTGTGTACATTAATGCAATCATGGGGTACAATGTGTTGGGTTTACATACAATTTGAAATATTTTCATCAAACTGGTTAACATAGCTTTCATGGTGTTTTTTAAGTTATTGTGTTCAGACATTTATATTATGCATTTAGTAAGTTTCACTGTCCCCATTTTTAACAGTGTGGAAACTGAGGCAGGAAGAAATGCAGACTGTAGAAAGTAGAGCGGTGCTATGAGGTGTTATTACCCAAGTCAGAATGTCTCTTTGGTGATAGAGCCGGAATTAGTTTGCCTTTTGATTTCTAGAATGGCACCGTGATTTTGCAGTTCTGCTGCTACAGCGTGGTTGTCTTTACTGAGGCTTCTTAGAACATCAAAGGGATCCAATTACCTCACAGGTTAATGCCTAAAATCTGATGTTAAGCAAGTCTGTGAATTATCATTACTGGGTATTCCAGTTTTCACTGCTGTAGAACAAATTACTCCAAATTAAGTGGAGCAAAACAACTACCATGTTTTAAGCAGTAGGTCAAGAATTTCAAAATGGTGCACAGTAGGAATGATTTGAGTCTGTTCTATGATGTCTGGGACTTTAACTGGGAGAACTAGAAGCCTGGAAAAGACTGCTGAAGGCTGAAGTAATCTGCAGAGACTTTCATTGTCTAAAATACAATTTGCTACCTGGTTTCATCTTATTTTATGCCTTTTATACTGATTTCTATCTTTTTAAGTTGTAGAATCATAGGGACTTATGTAAAATATTTCAGTTTATTTGAAAAGATGTGGTAATACAAAAGATGAACAAATAGGCTTGCTACCTGTAGCTCAGCAGCTAGGCCTCTGGCCACATACACCGTTGTGGTAGGCACCTATAGTCCCAGCTACTTGGGAGGCTGAGGCAAGAGAATAGCTTAAGCCCAATTGTTAGAGGTTGCTGTGAGCTGATGCCGACTCTGCTGAGGGCGACATAGTGAGACTCTGTCTCCAAAAGAAAAGAACAAATATATTAGCTTTGTGTGAACAAGACAGAAAAACCAAAGCATAATTTGCATTTTGTCTAGCTCCACAATGATGACTTTTTCCTTAGAACCTATGAAGATACAATTAGCCACTAGGTAAAAAGAAAGAAACAAAATAAGCCACTACACCTGTTACCGGTAGTATTAATTACACGAAAATTCCTGATGGCCTACATGGCTTTCAGATGACAGCTGTGATTAGACACAGGTTTAGCTTTACACATGTTAAAATGCTTAAATGCATGTCTACCACTCCCTCTCCCTGAGTTAATAATAAAAGTCAACAGAATGTGAAACAGGTTGGTTAGAAATTATGCTACTGTAGTGGCAGCTTGTGATGTTGTCGGGGAGAGAGCTGGTGGCCGGTGAGAGTTTCAGAGCGGCAAGACGGGAGCAGGCAGGGCCTGTTGCCACAGACAAAAGCTGCAACTGGATCAACTCAAAGCTTTGCTGCTGACATGTATGAGTCCACAGGAGCCCGACCCAGTTAATTTCCTGAGAAGTATTTCGAAAGGGGTTTTACATAAGAAAAATGAAAGTAATAGGTGGTTTTCCAAAGTCCAGGAATGCTGAAAAAGCCTTTGCTACCTTGGCCATAGCCTCTGTGTTCAGATTTCAGATACTACTGATGTTCAGGTGAGTTTAGCAGGGGCACACACTCAGTATTCTGGAGTTAGCTATGGTCAGATTAGTTTTGTACCTAATTATGGTTTTGGTTAGCAGAGTTGTTAGAAAACTAAAGCTTGAGCTGTAGTTGGACATTTGCAAAGTTCCTTCTCATTGGAGAACTTTTCTCAGTAGTTATTGCATCCCTACTGTGTTCAAAGATCTGGCAGGAAACATAAAGACATTGAAGCTGGAATCCTGCATTCTGCTGGGGTGATCAGGTATAAGATGGACAGTTTTGTGTTGCTAACTGGACATGTTTTGAAGAGACGAATTGAAAGTTGTATACATTGTTTGCTTTCATTGGGAGGCTATGCCCTCACCGAGGCAAGTATTCCCAGAGGAGATAAGCGAGAGCAAAGCCGAACTTGGTGGGTGGCTAATTTCAAAAGATGAGAGTGTGAGGCCGTCTGGGCTCAGGCTGAAGGAGCAGGGAATGGAGAATGGGATTGGCAAAGGTGTGGAGGATGGGATGTTGTGTGTGGGCTCCTAATCTCGGGGAGTAATTACAACTGAAACAGAAAAGGTACATCAGTTCATCTTGGTAGGCCCTCCAACCCTGGGCAGCTGGCTTTTCAGCTGGAAGCAGAGCAAAATTGCTGCAGGAGCTACAAACACGAGTTCAGAGCTCTGGAACCGGCAGCAACCAGGGCTTAGAGCAACCCCACCCAGCAATCCCAGCCCATCTCTCAGGCCCGCATTTGATTTTATGATTCCTCACCAAGTGACTGCTCTGATGAGGTCTATTGGGACAACATATGAATTACTTAGATCAAATTAAAGCTATCAATCTCCAAGACAAGCCCCAAAGAGGCTGAGCCTACTTCTGAGTTTGAATCAGAGCAACTGAGGCTTCAGTAACGAACTTGGCTGCTTAGGGCGCGTCTGTGCTCCAGAGGTGTAGTGCTCCCACAACTTTCCTGCTTAAGGGACGAAGTCTGCCTCTGACTCTAACCGCTGCTAGGTTCTAAGTCAGTGAGGGATGCGCATAGAGGAGTCTGTGATCTCTTCCTTTTAATCTAGTGGAATAGGGTTGAGGAACACATGTTGGAGAGAATCCGATCTGGAGAGGGGGAGAGCCCGTGTGGGCTCAGGTGACACTGTGCTTGTCTCTCTCCTGCTTCCCTCCTTACTGTGGATGCTCAGGGATGCTTGTTAGCAGATTGGAAAAGCAGGCACATCAGCACATGCTCCACATTGGCAATTCAGATACTGGTGAACTTTTCTTCCTTTGAACAGCACAGCACAGAAGTGATGAGGACTGAGAAGTATGTTAGTTTTAAGTAGCAATCATATACAAGTTTTCTCAAAGCAAGGGAAGTTCACATTTATTTATTGAACAAATATTTGTTGAGTACCTACAATGTGCCAAGCTTTGGGCTAGAGGGCACAGGCACAATGGGAGCCAGTCAGGGCTCGGCATCACAGAGCTTTAGTGGCAGTGGGAGGTGGTACCATGGAAGAACAGAGCACGTGGCTCTGGGAACAGGAGGAAGTGTGGGTGGAGCTTGGGGACTCCAGGAAGGCTTCCTGGAAGAGGCGTTATATAATTTAAGGCTTTAGTAGGAGTTCAAGTTAGTCTAGAAAAATGGGCTATTAGGGAGCAAACAACAGAGAAGGACTCAGCAGAGGGGCAACTATATATGCAAAGGCCTGGAATGTGACTTAATAGCTTCATGAACACTATGAGATAAATAAGACAAAATTACAAAGGATTAAGCTGGGCCACAGAAGGCAAAGGGAAGAATGTGTCATTTTTCTTCTCTCTGCATTCTCTTCCCAATCCTATTTTCCTCTGATTCGTTTGATCATCCCTTTCACAATCAAATACATGTGTCAAGACGGAAGACTCGGAGCACAGAAGGTTCTTCTGAGATGAGAACAGGGCCTGTTCCTATGGTCTCCCTTCGGTTTTAGGCAACATGAATTTTTGAGTTGAGTATACGTAGGTTTGAATCTTGATTTACTCTTGAAATTTTAGTTTACTACCGTCGTGACCTTGGGAATGTAACAAAACCCTCCCGATCTCAGTTTTCTCATCTGTAAAATGGTAGACTGATGCTACCACATAGGGTGGTTTGGATAATTCAGTGGAATAAAATCTATATAACAGCAAGGTGCCCACTGCACACTGATCGGCTTAAGGTCACCCCAGTGTACTTTGGTCAGCCCAGTGCTTCTGTATAGAGACTCCCCATCACTTCCCTTTGATCTTACTGTGGTTGTAGACAGGGGCCTTTGGGGGGAGGGGAACTGGATGTGTGGAGTGAAGACGTATGGCATAGGCTAGATGTCAGGCCACTCGTGGACCTAGAGGTCCTGGGTAGGAAGCATGGGATGCCCCATGCATTGGAGAACTGTGCAGTCAGCCAAAGAAGCTATGCCCCCCAAATCCCCCAAGTGCTCCAGCAGCGCCCTGCTGGACGTGGAGGCTGTCGTCTTGACCCTACTTTCCCCAGGACCGCTGTGGCAGCAGCCTTTGTCTTGAAGCCCACTCCCAGCTTGGGTCCCTGACATTTGGGCAGCTTCCTCCTTCTGTTACTCTGTAGCTTCTGATCCCTTCATCAGAAGCCTGTCTTTCATCTCCTCTCAAAATAATATGCAGTGGTCAGTCAGGAAGCACCTCATTACCAAGGAAATGAAAAACCAGATTGTTAGGAACTACAACAAATTTGCATGTTATACTTAGGAAGAAGATAGTGTGAGTTCTACTCTGCCTTGAGCAGGAAAGAAGAGGTGTACAGAGGTGGTTTCTGTTAAGGCAGTTGGAAAGCTGAGCCTGGGTGCTTAGCACGCAGTCTTTCAGCCTCTCTACATGGAGGTTTGTTCCTACTTGCTTCCTCTTCCTGTTTTTTTTTCTTCTCTTATTCCTCTTCTCTTTCCAGCCTCTCCCACCATTCATCACATCCCTACCAGGGATCCTAGACTGTCTGTAGGGTAACATGCTCCTGATTTCTCTAGTGGCCTCCCCAGCCCATCCTTCCTGAGCGGCATCCTCTAGTCTGAGTGGATGGGACCTAGTGACTGCTTCTCATGCTTTCTAAGCCTGGGCATGTCATTTCTACCTCACCTGGAGATCTTTTTCCCCCAATTAGTAACACTTTACTTTTCTCTTTAATATTCATTTCCAAGATGCCTAGAAAGAGGATTGAAACACAGTGAGATACCTCCATGTCACCCAGAACGTCTAACGGTGACAGGGCTGACAGGTGCAAGTGCTGGTGACGATGTGGACAAGCAGAACTGTCACACGTTGCATACAGAAGGGCAAACGGGTATAGTCACTTTGAAAAACTTTAGTAGTATTTACTAAAGTGAAGTATCTGCTTATTCTGTGACCCAGTCATTCCATTCCTGGAAATATATCTAACAAAAACGAATGCGTATGTCCAACCAAAGACACATACGCGAATGTGCACAGTAGTTTAATTCATAACAGTCCCAAACAAAGAGCAACTCCAGTACCTGTGAGGGGAGAATGCAGAGGTAAATCAGAGGATAGTCACACAGTGGGACACGACTGAGCAATGGCAAGGAATGAACTACGGCCAGTCGAAGCAAAGTGAGTGAAGAAGCCAGGTGGAAGAGAGTACACACCTTTAAAGATCGGACAGTGGTTACCTTGTGGGGACACCAAGGAGGGAGGCCCCGGGGGCGCTGTTAGGGTGCAGGAAATATTGTCTGCTTCAGTCTGGGTGGGAGTTAGTAGGTGTATGCATACGTGAAAATTCATTGAGCCGTACACTGAACATTTGTATACTTGATTGTACAACCTACTGAGTGTAAGACAGACTTTAAGAGGAAAGGAAGGAAAAAGAGGATCTGGATGGGAGAGAGAGGAAGAGAGAGAGGGAAAGAGAAAGAGACAGAGGGAACTGGGCTCACACAGCCCTGCCATGGACTCCTTGATCATGTTCCAAGCACTTTCTCTAAAGGAGCTCAGCCCTCCTCTGTAGAATAGGGCCTGAATCCCATTTCTCTTTCCACACTCTGGTGACCTGCATGACAGCGGTGTCAGGATAGCCCCACCCTTCTCGCCTTTGTTGTCACATCTCTCTCCTGCTCTGTCATCGGGAGAGCCAGCTGCCCAGCACCTCAAGGACGCATCCTTGGATGGGCGCCTTCCAAATGCTTCTGCTTCATCCATGGGAACACAGGTCTGATTTCTTTAGAGTCTGAGAAAGGAGGTTCTCAACAGACCCAATTAGGTGATAGAATTTCCTCTTGTCCTCTTAATTTTAATGTTCAATTAAGATGGCAAAATAAACTTATTCCACCTTCAAGAGTAATCAAAGAAGCAGATACATTTTTAAATTTTATTGTTAGTGGTCCATAAAATGAATAAAAACAATTCCAACAATTCAGTTTTGGTAATGAAAAATGAATTCATCCATGCTATCATACATTGGCCCAAATCTTTTGGAAAGCAATTTGCTTATAATTATCAAGGTCCCTAACAATGTTTATACTCTTTTAGACTCGATCTTTAAGAAACTATTCAAAGTACAGGGCAAAGATGCTCTGCTCACTACATGAAGAAGGCTGAGCCACGTGGTGAAGCTGCTTCTCCAAATCCCGAATCCCACCCCTGTTCTTAGGGCTACCCTGGCTCCCTGGTTTTCCAAATGTGGTCCTTGGGCCAGCCGATCAGCATCCCCTGGGAACTTACTAGAAATGCACATCCCCACACTCCAGACCTACTCATTCAGAAACTCCAAGAATAGGGCTCAGCAGTTTTGGGGTTCACACTTTCCAGGGGATTCCGTTAATTGGTCGAGTCTGGGAATCATTAGCCTCTAAGGAGGGCCTCTGGGAGCTTAATGAGAGGAGCCCCAGATGGGTGTCTTGTGGCTCTCCCTGCCCTCTTAGCCTGGCCTTCTCTGTACCACTCACCTGCTCACAAGCATACAATTCATTTGGCGTAATTCCCTTTCTTTTCTCGATTGCTTTGCTTCAGAGGTTCCCAGCTGCTGCTGCTGCATATCATATGAATGAAGGATGGTAGAGTGGGTAAAAGGAAGAGGAGAGAAACACATTTAATAAACTTACTTCCTTTTTGAGTTGCAAGGAGTGGAAGAAAACAGGGATCATTCCTCCTCATTCTAAAATGTAACATAAGTAAACAGCGTAATAACATTGGCACAGCTAAAGCGCTTTGAAAAGGCAATCTCATTTGCTTATCAGCTTCCCTGAGCTGGAGAGAGAAATTCTGCCTTGGGACTGTCCTGTCTTCAGGGCCCAGCAGAGTTGGGCTCATTGGTTAGGGGCAATCTGCAGCTTAGCCGTGGGTTTGCCTCCTGCCAGGAGCACGCTGGCTGCTTATGCATGGTAAATTAGATGTGGCTGTCGCTGTGACAGGGACAAATTGGCAATTACTGTAGAAATAATTCTGCTCTGGACTTTTGTTCCTGAGCTTGGGTGCATGCTAGAGATTTCATCTTCAGGTCTCCTTCTTGGGGGTCAGGTGAACCTCCTCTCCTTCCCTCTTCTCCTCTTTCCCTCCTCCCACGTCCCCTCTCCCTCCCTGGGAGGGAGCAGTGCAGCCCTTCACCAAGGGGTCTCCTGCATCCTCAGCCAATTGGGCAGTGGGAGCACTGTCACACAGGGAAATCCAGCACAATCCCCCACACCGACAGCCGCAGGTCTGGGGTGCACATGGCTGACCTCACACTTCCTCTGTGTGTGCTCCCGTGGTGGCTGAGCTGCCTGGGCTGAAGATCTGGCCCCAAACTAATCCACTTAGGCATGGCTCTTTTAGCTTTGACAGTCACCAAATAGAAATGTCATAATGAGCATGTGGTGTCTGTAAGTGTTGTGTAACCGGGGGATGGCTGCACCTTCCTGTAGTCATTAGGTTTTTTTTTTTTAATTAAATCATAGGTGCATACATTAATGCATTTATGGGGCACAATGTGCTGGTTTTATATATAATTTGAAATACTTACAACAAACTAGTTAATATAGCTTTCACTGTACTTTCTTAATCATTGAGTTAAGACATTTATACTGTACACTTAGTAGATTTGACATTAGGTCTTTAAAAGTCACTTCCGTTTGCTTTGCTCCTGTGACCTTGGCTATCTGCTGGGGGAGGGCGGGTCATCTTTCTTTTCCCTGTCCACTTCTTCAGAACTGATTTTGGTACACACACTCAAATGGAGAGGTGATCAGGGATAGAACTGGGCTTTTCAGCCTGGAAGGGGCACACATGTTGCATGGAGATTTGTTAAGAGGCAGATTTTAAGTCAGTACTGCTGCTGCGGGGCCAGGATTCTGCATTTCTACCAAGGTCTCAGATGATGCTGGTGCTGCTGTTCTGTGTACCACTGCTTGAGCAGCAAGACTCAGCAATTTCCAGACTTACTGTACAGGGGAATCACTAGGGCAGCTTCAAGAATTTTGACTTGTGTCTGATCCCCTTCATCCATCTGTGACTCATAGAAATGGGGCATGGCCTGGACTTTGATACTTAAGACTCCCAAGTGATTTTAATGTGCATACAGTTGGGATCCACTGCTATAAGGGAACAATCAGACACGTGATAGCTTCAGCCACAGCCCAGTTAGCATGAGGGAATGTAATTCAGAAAATGGGTTTGCTCTGTCTGTATAGGTGTCTGGGCAGCTTGGAAGCTTATTGAAAATTTGAAATTTATAGCATCATCCTACATTTACTGAATTTCAATTTCTGAGATGGGGTCCTGGGGAATGTGTATTTTAAACAAACTCCCCAGGTACTTGGGAATAACCAGCCCAGCATGGGTGTGGACTGAGCTGAATAGTCACCATCTCCCAGGGGCTTTTTACAGCTGTCATTTCTTAGTTTCTTAGTTCCTCCAAGGCACCTGCTGTGGTGTTACACTGGGTATTATTTGAAATAAATTCTTCTGTTTCTAGATACAAAAATTCCTCTGTGCAGCAGCTTTTCCTTGCTACAGCGGCTAGTGGCTGTTGCAGTGAATAAGAATGAAGTGATTTTGGAACCTGGGGGCCAACCCAGACATTGCTGGTTGACTATTGGTACAATCCTGACCTGGTCCAAAGGCTTTGCACAGGAGGTCACTGCAATCTTGATAGATAAAACTGTACTTGAACTTGGGCTGTGGGCTCTGTCTACCTTGGGCTCACGTCTCTTGACCTTGTATGACCTGGAGAGGTGCTCTTCCTCTTTTGCAGTTACCTTTTTTTGGTTTTGTGTGCTAACACATTACTCATTCTGTATTAGATGGATATTTCTATTCCTTTATTTTTAATCCATATTTAGTATAAATATCCCTGAGCTACTGAATAGAATTGAGGAATGTTGGAGCTGACAAGTTTCCTTAGATGTCAGCATCTTCCCCCCAAGATTTGGTTCCCAGCACACTGAGCTCCTTAGCCTTCTGTTGCACTTTGACCCTCTCCTGATTTTTACCATTGTTATCCTTTCCTTCCTTCAGGAATGTGCTTCTGCTAATATCTTCCTAGTCAAATGTACCCTGTCTTTCAGCATTATACCAACTTCTTCTTTGTCTATGAAACTGGTCAGAGTGAAGGGTGGGTAGGACTTGTTATTGAAAATATAAGATGGACCATTGAATGACGAGTTAAGATGTCTGGAGTTTTTCTACTAATCATGGAGCATCAGTGAGATAATCTGATCTGATTAAAAACTATGCATGAGGAATATGGAGAATAAAAGGCAAGAACACATACAAATTATGAGACTGCTGCAAAATCCAAGCAGGAGATAAAAATTATGAGAGCCTGTCTTAGAGTAGACAAAATTTAAAAAGGGCAATAAAAATGAATACAATAAATAATACCCCATACAAAGATAAGCAACCATTTAGATGTATTTAGCGAATGACTAAATGTGTAAAAGTGTCTTTATGAACTGAAAAGTGCTAAGTAAAAGTAGGATATTGCTTTTGGTAACTCATTATGACTCTGTTGCTCCATAAATTCATCCAAATCTTGGCAAAATTATTCAATTTAATGATCAAAAATGGTAGATGAAAACAGAGGCCTTGGTATCTATGATATGAAGGCATAATATTTCATCAAAAGAAGGTTATCCAAATATCATATCTGCTTTAAAGGCAACCCGCATTTTAAGCCTGAAAGTTCTTTGAGAAGGCACACAAATGGAAATTTCTCCAGTGAGTCAACAGGACAGGCTGTTCTTTTTGGTTGTTCCCATTTAAATTACTCTCTAGTCTCAAAAGTTTAAAAATACATGTTTATGTCTCAGTGGAGTCATCATCTGTGGCTTGGTAACAACAATTTATGGTTGAGATCCAGGAAACAACTTGACTCACCTATTTCTCCATTGGGGTTTTAATAAAACATTTCTCAACATAAACTTTCAAATTGATATCCATTTTTTATTTCAAATGCAGATGAGTACAACAGACTGCCATTAAAATCTAACGGTTTTCTCTGTGATGCGCGAAGTATTATAGGCATTTTAAGGAAAGGGAATCAGGTTTTAATATTCCTGGAAGCCTTCAAAGACCCCAGTCTTATATCTGTCTCAGAATAAACAATCAATATATATTTGTTAAATTAGATGTAACTGCTGTGGGTTGAAAGTATTTTTCTACTTGCTAATAAAGGTACAAAAGCATTTTGATTAGTGACACACCTAAAATATGTATGAAATGACTATCACAGGTTTAGATCTTGGTTATGGCAGCTTATCGAAACTCACAGAAATCTAGCTCAAAATGACTTAGACTTTAAAAAGTACATGGCTCTTTGTCATGGAAAGAACAAAAAAGAAGTTTGGAATTTGTTTTTCATGTTTCAGGTCTGCTTACCTCTGGGCTGGCTTTATTTTCCTACATGGTGTCTCTTTGCTGTGCAAAGATGGCCTCAGTATGTGCAGGCCTATATTCTATAAGCTTCCATAACTCAGAACAACAACAACAAAAAAATCTCTTTCAATTTTTCCAGCAATAATCTCAGTCATAGGCTGAGATTATTTCCAGCAATAATCTTATTCATAGGCTCTAATTGGCCATGCCTTCCTCATGGGCCCATTCTTGAACCAATCATTGTCCTCAGGGGATATAAAAATCTCTCTTACTAGACCTGAGTTACTCTTGGATCTGAGGGATGGAGCTAAGTCCACCAGAGCCATTTAGGCTGAGCCTTGAGGGAGACAGTTAACAATTCACAATTAACGTCACTGCTAGAGGGTAGAGTACATTGGGACAGACAAAAAAATAGGAAATACCCATTTCAAGGAAATTGACACAGATATCAGAAACAACCTCCGTATTTAAGGATCTTAGAGTCTCGACTTACTTAAACTTTTCCAGATTTTGCTAGAACATTAACACACATTATATTCCCAAGTAGAACTCAGACATGGAAATCCGCTTTTATAAAATGTTGAAATGCAAGGGACTCAGTACATAACTTTACACCAGGGACTTTTTAATGTTTGATCAAATTTAAATACAACTTCTCCAATAGGGAAACACATCTGCCCCTAACCTTAACTCCATCCCACCCTCAATTAAATGATTGATCCTTGTCCCTACTTGGAAATTAGTAATGCCTTCCTGAAAACCTTATGCCAATACAGACATTTCTAAGGTGCATCTTCCATGGCAATCCTTCCTTAGAGCAGAATCCCTGCTGGTTATGTAAGATTAGGGTAAGGTGCCTGTCCACAAACAGACTGCATCTTTGAAGTCCAGGGTTGCTTCTGTTCTTTGATGATGAAATAGCACCATGGAATGAAAATAAGAGACAAGCCCCATAAGGGGAGGGGGAAACCATCGTTCCCATCCAGGTGAGATTTCCTGTGCTTGGACATGCTTCTTACTTAGTGTCTTAGGTTGGGTTTTCTGGATGCAGAGTCAGAGACAGGCTTCTTTTTTTAATTTTCAATTTCAGGTTAACATGCGGGTACATATAGTGCGGTTAACGTCCACACCATAGTTGTGTTCTTCACCCAGGTGGTATGCCGTATACCCTTGCAATGTACCCATTGGGTGGGAAATTACGTAACCCTTTTCTCCCGTCCCCCCATTTGGGTTCATTTAGTTTTTCTGACTTGTGAGCATGTAGTTGTTAATCTATTAGTCTCAAATTGATACTGAGTGCATGTGGTGCTTATTTTTCCATTCTTGTGATATTTTGCTTAGAATATTCTCCAAATCCTTCCAGGTTGTTACAAAAGACACAAAAATCTCTATCTTTTTTATAGCTGAATAGTGTTTCATGGTATACATATACCAAAATTTATTAGTCCATTCATGTGTTGAAAGGCACTTGGGTTGTTTCCATGTCTTTGTGATTGTGAATTGTTCTGCTATAAACATTCAAGTGCAGATGTCCTCGTGGTAAAATGTCTTTTGAATTCAGTGTCTATGGAAAGAAGTATGGAGAATTCTCAAAGAACTAAAAGTAGACCTACCACTTGATCCTGCATTCCTATTACTAGGTATCTACCCAAAAGAAAAAAGAGCAGGATTCTTATGTAAGTGACTTCTTGAGTGAGTGCTCAGGGATGGTGTTTAAAGGAACAAGGAAAGCAGGAGAGGACTAGGAAACAACCCGGATGACGATGTGGGTGTCAGCATAATGGCATAGGAAGCTCCGGAGCCTTGTCCTATGGGGAGATTAAAGTAGCCAGCTTTTAATACCTCATATTGTTTAGTCTTCACTGGGGTTTTCTCCTACCCCTATTCTGAAACCCACCCCAATTCTTACTCTCACTCCGGAACTGTCACCTCCAAGGCATTTGCTGGGGAAAGTTGTTCCAATTGATGAGTGTCATTCTTAAGGGATGGGTGGCAGCTGTGAGTCATTGGCAGCCAACACTCCCAGCTGGAGACAGGGAAGGGGCTGAGTGCACTACTCTATAAAGGAGATCTGGATATGGCACCAACAGCTTCTGCTGTCACAATGATAGGTTAAAAATGTGTGGATGCTAAAGTCAGCCTGGTAGACAGTTCCCTTGGTTGCAGAGACACATTGACAGTGAACAGATTTCGAACATACACACACACACACACACACACACATCTGTGGCTGTGCTCTCACTTCTAAGTCTGCCTGCTTCAAAATGGTATGTGATTAGCAGTATTGTGGGCAAACTATTATTTCAGCAGGTGCAAGGGAGTTGTTGCAATAGTATAACAAAAGGGCCGCCCCCTTGAAATGCAGTAAGGCATCTCAAAGATTTTCATCATAATTCTGTTTTTTAAAGGACCATTAGTTGGAATTGATTGTTTTTTTGTGTTTTAAGGTTAATTTGATTACAGAGAGTGACAGAGGTTATAATCTACCCTCAGGACTTGCTTTATAGCTTGCCATTGGCATTTCTGGGTAGACCATGCAAGGAAGAAGGGGTGGTTGATGATTCTCATTAAAGAGTAGCTCTGGTTCATTAACTAGAATGTATCATCATACAAAAGGGAAGCTCCTGAGTAGAACTGATGAAAACACATTTCATTTATAGGGAAAGATTAAACTGGGTCATGAAGGAAACATGGCAAGGAAGAGGCAATGGCACTCTCCTTGGCAAAGAATTCCAAATTGGCCTGAGCTGAACTTAACAGCCCTTTCTTTTAGTGTTAATGGGAATATCCAGAGACTTTCTCCAGGGAATTTAGCAAGTTTACAAAACAACATTCAGCATCCAATTACACCGCTTGAAATAGAGTACTGGGGGCTCTTTCCCTTCTTCTTCGAAAGCAAACCGAATTGGGGATGGATAAGAGATACACAAATACCTTGGAAACTTAACCACTGCAGTGGTATCTTTTATCCAAAATTTGGCTTTCTGTGGTTTTAGTTATGATCCATGTTGGTCTGAAAATGTTAAATGGAAATTTCCAGAAATAATTTATAAGTTTTAAATCTGCAATCTGAGTTGGGTGATAAAATTGCCCAGGATGTAACTCTTCCCATTGCCCAGTTCATCCGTCTGTTTGCTACCCACCTGCATGTCAGTAACCATCTCACCGATCAGATTAACTGTTACCACAATGCTTATGTTCAAGTTGCCCTTATTTCACTTAGTAATGGCCCCAAAGTGCGAGAGTAACAATGATGACCATTCAGATGTGACAAAGAGAAGCGAAAAGTGCGTCTTTTAAGTGAAAAGGTGAAAGTTCTCCACTTAAGGAAAGAAAAAAAGAATTGTATGGTGAGGTTGCTAAGGACTATAGTAAAAACAAATCTATCCATGAAACTGTGAGAATGAAAACAAAATTTCTGTTAGATTTTCTGTCACTTCTCACACTGTAAAAGTTGTGACCACAGTGAGTGGCAAGTTCTTAGTTAAGAAGGAAAAGGCATTACATACACGGGTAAGGCATTACATATGGGGACACGGGCAGAAGAAGGTTCTGATTGACAGCAGTTGGGTTTGGTACTCAGGCATCCACTGAGGGTCTTGGAACATATTGTATTATCCATGGATACTGGTGGATTACTGTATTTAAATATTAATGTAAGGGTCCTGAAGGAATGCTTTCTGGAGTTCCACACTGCCTCCTAGGCTCATGAAAATCTCTCCCTCTGGGGATCGCTCGTTCTACTAACATTCCCTCAGTAGCTGCTATCTGAGGAAAAAGTAGAACTTGTTCTTTCTGATGGTTTTGTGTGAACTGTTTGGAAATAGTCCTTGCCTGCTGAGAAAAGGTGTCTCTTTTTAGAAAGCCAGGTGTTTATTTAATGATGCAGCAGAGGCTCTTTTTAGAACACGTGAAGTCTTTTGTATTATAAAGAGATGAAGTGACAAACATGTTTTCAGCTATCAGTTTTCAATTCTTATGCCAGTGAGTAAGACATTACAGGAAAGCCCAGAAAAATCATTAATACAATGGATCAATATTTCGCTATGGCTTTCCCTGGTAGGGATGTAAAGAAGGATTAGCATTGTTCTGTACATGTCTGATAAGGTTATGATTACACTTCTTTCTTGAGCTAAAAGTTAGCCAAAGACTGAAGAACTTCAGCCTGATTAATCAATACCACTTTAGAGAATGACTATTAGCTTTGAGCACTGTCTAATGTACAGCCAAAAGGCAATATGACACAGAGGAAAGAGGCATACAAGGAAGAGGAGTTTCCCCTTTTCCTTTGGCTGCTAGAGAGCTCAGAGCTAAATATGTGGCCCACCCACAGAATTAGCAAAGGGGATTAACTCTAAATGGACTTAAGACTTAAATGTAAGAACTGGAACTGTAAAACTCCTCAAAGGAAACATAAGGAAAAATTTCCTTGACACTAGTGTTGAGAATGATGTTTGGAATATGACAACAAAAGCAAAGGTAACAGAAGCAAAAATTACCAAGTGAGACTTCATTAAATTTAAAAGCATCTGGAGCTAAGCACAGTGGTGCACGCCTGTAATCCCAGATGCTTGGCTGTTTGAGGAAGAAGGATAGCTTGTGGACAGGAGTCTGAAACCAGTCTGAAAAATAAAGGAAAACCCTGTCTCTGAAAAGAAAAAAAAAAAAGAAAATTTAAATTTAAATGCTTCTGTGCAGCAAAGGAAACAATAAAATGAAAAAGGCAAATTGGCTGAGCATGGTGGCTCACACCTAATCCTAGCACTCTGGAAAGCCAAGGTGGGTGGATTGCTTGAACTCAGGAGTTCAAGACCAGCCTGAGCTAGAGCTAGACCCTGTCTCTACCAAAAATCAGCTGGGCATGGTGGTGGGTGCCTGTAGTCCCAACTACTTGGGAAACTGAGGAAGGAAGATCACTTAAACCCAGGAGTTTGAGGTTGCTGTGAGTTAGGGTGATGCCATAACATTCTAGCTTAGGCAAAAGAGTGAGACTCTATTTATTTATTTATTTATTTATTTATTTTTTTTTAAATTTATGGTTCATTCACACAATAGATTACTATATAGCCATTTAAACAAAAAACAAAAAAAAAGGAAAAGCTATCTTTGTACTAATACAGAACAGTATCTAAGACAGTGGTTCTCAACCTTCCTAATGCCACAACCCTTTAATACAGTTCCTGCGGGTCATGACCCACAGACTGAGAACTGCTGATCTAAGATGT
>CAUYRH010143826.1:0-12344 GCA_963574655.1 Perodicticus potto
GTGATTAAGAAAATGCTATGAGGGCTATCTCTCACAGTATGATCAAAATGTTTCTGATTGTATATGAAGCACATTCTGCCCTATGATTGCACCAATGTACACAATTATGATTTAATAAAATTATTAAAAAAAAAAAAGAAAGAAAGATAAGGTCCCAGATCAGCATTCTCTTTTGGAAGAGTTTGAGAACTGGGAAGAAATCTCCCCTCCCGCTTTCCCACGTGGTGGCAGAACTGTGGTTGACATGTCTCCGGTCACCTGCATCCCCAAAGCCACTCGCTTGACCTGACAAATAAGTGAACTTACAGAAGACCCCCTTCCTGCGTCCCACTGTCCCCACCTAACTTTAAGCAGCTGGTATGTGATAGCACAAGTCCTTAATGCTGTGACCGCAACGAAACACACTGATAGCGTCCACCCAGTAGCTTAGCAACTGTTTTTATTTCCTTAGGCTTTTCGGAAAAGTAGAGAAAAGAAAAAGAGCTTTGTCAAAGTGAATGTCACGCCACCGTATTTCTTTCCACTTCGTCGGGGTAGGAGTGTGGAAGGGACTCGGCAAATGTTAATTGTGAGCTGTGAAGCATTTCATTCTAAGGCTCAAGGGACAAGAATATAACCAGGGTGGCTCTTCCCTTGTTTTACAAAGTACTGCAAACTGGCTGTCTTAGTAGGCACCTTGAGCCTCTTAGAGCCAGGCATTTAAGAAAAAGAGTTTGAGAATCCACTGCTGTCAATCCTAGGGCCCCCTGCTTCTTTGCTATTGTCCTTGTACAAAGCAGACACATGAAAGACCCTAACAGACATGGCCCAGCCAAAGTGATCAGCCCTAGTTTAAATTGAAGAAAGTTGAGCACTGCATGGGTCTACCCTAAAGCTAAGGTAGGTAGGTAGGGGAGGGGGAAGCCAGAGGACCAGGAATGATTCCCCATGGATATCTGAACCCAGAGGATGGAAGAATGGAAAAGTGGTCTTCTTCATAGCATCTGAGGAAGTCAGCGCAACACGTGGGAAAGGGGGACAAAGAGCAGGCTGAACACCAAATTCCAAGACCAACGTGCAGAGAACGCCGGAGGTATTCAGGGACATGGGGGCAAGAAGAGCTTCAAGATGGCTGCTGTCGAGAACCACTGATAGGAGCTAAATCTATGATTCTGCATAAGCGTGAACGCCTGTTCTGGTAATTGAAAGGAATATCTGAGATAATGGGGCATGATCGCGGTAATCAACCACAAGTTGGGGCAAGGGCCTGAGCTGTTCTTCCATTCAATCAGAACTGAATGGCCATTAGGCTGATGGCAGGGTTTACACTGGGTAGGACATTCACTCCAACTCCACCACTTTGAACTGAGATAATAAGAATGTCCCTGTTACTACCTTCCACAGCCCTGGGCACTCAGTGTCACTGCAAGGAGGGATAGGAGCATCTTTTGTTGGCATCAGTTCCCAGTAACAAATGAGGGTTTAATTATAAAGTTCAGATATTTTTCTTTTCAAAGTGATTTGACTTTCTTACCACCTTCCCTCCCCCCCCAAAAAAAGCTCGCTAATAAATGTATACAACATTCCTTTTAAGTACTTACTTTTAATAACTGAGAATTATTCAAAAGCAATTTTTTCTGACTCTAATGAAATCATAGTTCCTGCTTCCCATTCCCATTCTTTGAAGGTGAGAGGAGCCATCTGAGTGCTCCCCACCCAGCCCCTCCATCGTCCCCAAGGCCCAGGTTCTCAGAGTCCAACACCAGTGCCAGACAAGATTGAAAGGAAGAGTCTAAAGGAGTCCAGTTCTAATACCTGTAACAGCTAATGCAATAGTTAAAATGCACTGGCTATGTGCCAAACAATGTTCTAGCACTTGACAATATAAACTCATTTAATCTTTATTATAACCCTGGGACATAGATGCTCTTATTGTCCCTGTTTTACAGATGAGAGAACTGAACCACAGACAATATGGTGACTTGTCAAAAGTCAGAAAGCTCATAAGTGAAAAAGATCCAAACGTCAAGAGTTCAACTCCAGAGTCTGTATATCTATGTCATGGAATCTCAGAAGAGCTCGCTCTATCCACTTGGCCAAAGTGATTGTGCTACCTCTGCTTCCCTCTCTGTCCATGGTTTCAGAGAGGACGCACTCTCTACTTTCAGGGACACATCCTTCTAAGCATCTCAGGCTTGCACTGAGGAACTGGTCAAACTAAAACCACGAAGGAAAGAGAAGTAAGGCCCAAAGTCGCCCCTCATGATTTAGCTAAAAGGAAAGCATCCTGGCAGCTCCCCAAGCTCTGCCTGGGCTCCTGATATGTGCTATATCACTTTCAAATATATCCAGATTATTACCCCAATACTTCACCCGAAGCGTCCTAATGAAATATGAGTGGATATTAACTAAGCTGTAAAATCCATAAAAATGCTGCTTTACAAGAGACATTTACCTATGAATCAGCAGTTGGGTTAATTCATTATTTAGTAGGCTTGTTATTTATAGCGTATTACAGCTTGGTAAATTATTTATATGTGCTTGTTTCTGTGCATGATTTTCCCTTAAGAGAGGGAAAGTGTTTATCAACCATACAGGGAGGTTGTTTCAGCCAGAGGCCTGTTGTTAAAAGAGCTTGTGCTAGTTTCCCTTTCTTCCTTCCAGCTCAAGAATCCCATCTGGAAGGTCCAGAGGCTGACAGGACTATAAGCAAATCAGCTATTTTGCCATTACGGGGGGAACCAATAATCCCTATAGAGAAGCATTTCCCATCGTGTGTCCTGCCACAAGGCTCATGGATATGGGCTATAAAATAAGGTTCTGTCAGTGGATCACTCTAGTTAATATTGGGTGAAAGCCAAGGTTTTAAATCTGCAGGACTTCGAAGAAAAAAAAAAGTTCAAAGATAAGTGGCCTTCAACAAACTAATATGTCTCTTTAATCTCCAAGAGGAAGATAATGGAATGATTTATTTGACTATGGGGTTCTTTTTATGCACAAAGCTTAGGGGACTAGAACCCACTTTAGCAACACTGCCCTGAGGAGAAGTATTTCTCATGCTGAAAGGGAACTTACATTTGGTAAACTGGTGGCCTGAACTCTGCTATCTTGTTCTTCCCTGACAAATTCTGAAATGGAATGGTCAACATGAACCAATCTGTCACTGTAACACAGAAGCAATCTAGTCCAGCTACCCCTAAGATCTGCACCACATCATTTGGCACATTCTTGTATCCTTTTCGGTTTGGTAATTGAATCAGGTTTTTTCAGTTCTGTCGTCTATAATCAGCGTGCTTTACCGTGGCAGAGACTGTCTCCTGCCTCTTTGGTCTCTTCTTTCACTACATAAGCACGACAGACACCAGGTCCCAGCAGAGGCAAGGATAAGCAGCAAATATTAAGTAGCAACCAGCTACTTCAGGCTTTAGCTTTCTAAAATGTTTATTCTTCCAAGGAAAGTAGAAAAACAATAGGACATCATTAAATGAAGAAGGCGGAAGCAAGACCAAAAAGTTAAATGATGGCAGAAGTCAGAAGAAAAAGATTAAAGGAATTAAAAGTGTTGGGACCTTTGAAAGCAGACATAGGCTAACCACCCTGTGTTGTGATAAGGCAGCATAAACACCTTCCAAAAGGCCTACTCTGTGTTACTATAAGGATATTTTTACTCTAAGTACTTTTATTCTGCAATCCGTTCTCTAACCAGAACCATATTCCAAGTAAAGGATATCATTGAACTTCAATTTTCAAAAGTCATTGCTGACCAAACACAGTGGCTCACGCCTGTGATCTCAACACTTGGGAAGGTCAAGCCCAGGATGTCAAGACCAGTCTGCGTAACATAGCAAGACCCCCATCTCTACAAAAAAAAATTTTTTGTTTTTTTGAGACAGAGCCTCAAGCTGTCACCCTGGATAGAGTGCTGTGGCATTACAGCTCACAGCAACCTCCAATTCCTGGGCTCAAGTGATTCTCCTGCCTCTGCCTCCCAAGTAGCTGGGACTTCAGGTGCCCACCACAATGCCCGGCCGTTTTTTGGTTGCAGCCGTCATTGTTTGGTGGGCCCGGGCTGGATTTGAACCCGCCAGCTCAGGTGTGCGTGGCTGGCGTTTTAGCCCGTTGAGCCACAGGCGCCAAGCCATACAAAATTTTTTTTTTTTAATTAGCCAGGGCATGGTGGTGTGGGCCTGTCATCCCAGCTACTTAGGAGGCTAAGGCAGGAAGATAGCTTGAGCCCAGGAGGTCAAGGTTACAATGAGCTATGTATGATCTGGGCCACTGCATTCCAGCCTGAGTAATAGAGCAAGATTCTGTCTTTTAAAAGCAAAGCAATGACTTTTTAAAGAGTTTGAAAGATTTGCTACCTTCCAAAGTGCCATCTCATCATACTCATTAGGGTTAACATTTTTTTCATTCGAAGGACATCTTATTTTGTCAAAATCCATTAAGATTATATAGAATCCACTCCCCACGAGCTCATTTAATAGAGATCATTGCTGAAACCCGTCTCTTAATTCAGGGTTACCTCTCATCTGTGATAAAGGTTTTCAATTATTAATCTTAGAAGCTAAAACAATTATCCAGAGTAACAAAAATACATTTCCTAATCTGAATGTGTTACTTTCTATTGAGAAGGCCTTCAGAAATGTTAACGTAGCAGGGTGGCAAGAATCCTGAAGTGGGCTCCAACTCTGCTACTACTAAAACTGTGTGACACTGAGCAAAGTCCCTTCCTTTCTGGGCCTCAGTTTTCTCTCCTATAAGATCAGGGCATTGAGCTAAATGGTCTCTGAGATCCCAGTATTCTAGCATGACATTGGGATATATGAGGAGAGGAAAGTAGGAAACCAACTAGTGGAACACTGGGTCACAAAGATCTAGGTTAATGACCTCAGTCAACTCCCAGAGAATCCCCCTTGGCCTGGAAATTCTGTTATATGTTGAGGCAGTACCTCAGCATGTCTACAGCACATTTTATCAACAGGGGTGGGGGCCTCCCATTACATAAACACACAGATCACTGCCCCCAACATTCTCAGGAGCATATCTGCTAATGATTCTGCTCTAGACTCAGATAGATTCAGATTCAAAATGTTGCACTGTCAACTTTCTGGATGAGTGACCTTGGACAAGTCATTCAACCTCTCTATAGAGTCAACTTTCTCCTTTGTAATAGTCCATGACAAAATACATACAAAGCTCTTAGTACGGTGGCTGGCCCCTAATCACACAAAGGCTAGTTGCTATTACTAGCTTCATCAGTTATTAACTGAGGCATTTAGCCATCTCCCTATATATTCCAACTCTTTGTAATATAGCCAAAGGGAATCCTACCTTTATTTCTACAATTTCCTTTGTGAAAATTCTCAGTTACAGCCAAGGTTAACATACTTGCTGTCTCACAATACATCTAGTACTTTACCAGCCCCATCCTTTTGCTCAAACTATGCCCTCTGCCTGAACTGCTTGCTCTTTTCTGTTCTTTTCTTTCTTTTGCTTGCTTGCTCTTTTCTTTCCCCATTTCAAACAAATACTGTGCCCCTCATGCTCCATGATCACCTCAACTGGTAAGGATTAATTTTTCCTCTAAACTCACTGTCCTTTACTGCCGGAATCACTTTCCTGCTAATTAATCACAAAACCTGCCTTGTGGTTGGACACCTTCTAAATTGCAACCAAAATGATTTCACTTTTCATATGTGACTGCTTAATGGCAGAGGCTGCCCTACACCCTTTTGTCTCCCTATTCCGGTGCACAGCACAGAGTAGGGGTCCAGCAAACACACTGGGTTGCTTTGGTTTTCACCTCTGAACAAACCTAGCTCCACCTTTAGAGACAAGATTCCACTGGAAGCTTCTTTGGACCTGCACTGTCCAATATGATAGCCAATAGCCACATACATCTCTTGAGCACTTGAAATGTGGCCAGTCCAAAATGAGATGTGCTGTAAGTATAAATTGCACAAGTTTCTAACACTTAGTACAAAAAAGGAATGTAAATGGCTCATAAATATTTTATATTACTCACATGTTGAAAGGATAATACTTGGGGTAAATTTGGTTAAATTAACTATATTATTAAAATTAATTTCACACGGTCCTTTTTACATTTTTAATGTGACTACTAAAAAATTCAAGATTATATATGTGGCTGGGTGTGGTGGCTCACACCTGTAATCCGAGTACTCTGGGAGGCCCAGGTGAGTGGATTGCTTGAGCTCAGGAGTTCGAGACTAGCCTGAGCAAGAGTGAGACCCCATCTCCAAAAATAGCCGGGTATTGGGGCAGGCGCCTGTAGTCCCAGCTACTTGGGAGGCTGAGGCAAGAGAATCGCTTGAACCCAAGACTTAGAGGTTGTTGTAAGCTATGATGCCCAAGACTTAGAGGCTGTTGTGAGCTATGACACCATGGCACTCAACCCCAGGGTGACTGAGTGAGACTCTATCCATATATATGTGTGTGTGTGTGTGTGTGTGTGTGTGTGTGTGGCTCACATTATATTTCCATTATATAGCACTGCTGTGGCCCTTTAAAAATACAAAGCATGTAAAAGCACTGATAATTAGAGATGCACTAATTATTTTACCACTATTCTTTTCAGAGAGCATCTACTGTAACGTGCTGGTGTTTGAATTTCATATCTATTCTAATCTAGCACTGTAGGTGTGAACTGTTCAGTGGTCCTTTGAGAAAATAGGAGATCCTGATGTGTATGCCAGATGGAGGCCCGTCTACAGAATACTGGAAAAGGAATGTACTATGGTCAGACCATCTCTTTCCTGCTTAATATGTTTTTGTTATTAATTAAGAAACTTGAAAGCTCCCTGGTGAAATACTAAAATTAAACATGGCCAAGTGGGGAGGACAGCAAAGGGGAAAACTCCGTGATCGGTGCAGAATAATGATATTGATTTTAAGGCAGCAGTTGGGGAACTAAGGAGCTTCCATTAATCAGAAATCACTCAGGAGCACTTGTTCCATTCACAAAAATCATTTGTACCTTTATGCCAACAGTGGCTATAGATGCAGTCTTCCTAACAGAACCTCGTCCTTGTCACATCCTGTGCACACAATCTCTATAGGTGTTGTGGGGGCTGCAAAAGATAATACTAGACAGAGCTCCAACACTCAAGGGTCAGATAAGCTTACTATGGTTCAGGGAAGGTTTCACAGGGGAAGCAAGAATGGATGCAGCTGGCCCCAGAAGGGTACGCAACAATGGGTAAGTGACTGTTATGGCACAGAATGTTATAGTAAAGGACAAAAAAGATGAGAAGATGGAAAATAAGAGAAGAATATGCATTTTTTAATGTATCAATAGTGGGAAAAGGGGGAAAAGGGATGGCAAAGAATAAACGTAACTGTGAGAGACCTTGAATGTGCTTCAATTTCCTCGTTGTCAAAGGGAGGTACTAGCCCCCCTTTCACAAACTCATTGTGAATATTAAATGAGTTAATACGTATGAAGAAACCCCAAACATTGTTCCTGGCCTATGACAGATACTCCATCATTACTGATTCCCGTCCCTATTGGTTTCTTCCCGGGGTTAGACCTCTTGGTTTCTGATATGGACGCCTGAATTCACACCTGCTGAGCCCTAAGTTTTTGCCCATGATGTTCCTAACCTTGACATTGACCTCTGTCTTGCTGCTAGAGAGAATTTCACAAGCTTGTTAACCCATGAAGAGCCAGTCTATCTCAGTAAGGATGAAATAAGCTGAGTACAACTTTCATGGAAAACTGGGAGCCATGATTTTCATCAAAATCAACAGCAAAATGACCGTTTAGTCTCAGCAAGGGAGTATTTGCTTTCTGAACCTATATTTCAAACTGGATTGACCAACACAAACATACCATTTTATAAGCCCAATCCTACTCACCCTAGGAGATCCACTTTAAATCTACTTCCTAAGGACTTGCTGCAGCTAAGTACTGGAATGACAGCAAACCAAGCATTTCACACCCAGTTTTAACCCATTTAGAGAAAGAAGACAGCTAGGAGCATCTGGGGGATTTGCTTCTTTAAACTCGGCATTGTTCGTCACCCCTACCTGCTACCTCACGTGGTTCACAATAAATGGCAATAGTTTTGTTCATTCTTGAATTTTTTATATTTTCTTTTTTTTTTCTTTGAGAGTCTCACTATGTCACCCTCAGTAGCACCCTCCGACTCTTGGGCTCAAGCGATTCTCTTGCCTCAGCCTCCCTTGTAGCCGGGACTACAGGCACGCGCCACAGCGGCCGGCTGGCTATTTTTTTTTTATTTTAATTTTTATTTGCATATGGAACACAAGGCAGAGCTGTCCAGTGAGGTCACGTGGTTATGAACAACTGAAATAATCTGCTGAGTAAGGGGGTGACCAGAGCTCCAGTGGCGCAATTGGTTAGCACATGGTACTGATATGACACTGGCAGTGTAGTGATACTGGGGTTGTGAGTTCGAGTCTCACCTGGAGCACAGTGTTTTTTGTTTTTTGTTTTTTTAAGACAGAGTCTCACTACGTCACTCTCGGTAGAGTGCCGTGGAGTCACAGCTCACAGCAACCTCAAACTCTTGTGCTTAAGTGATTCTCTTGCCTCAGCCTCCCAAGTAGCTGGGACTACAGGTGCCCGCTACAACACCATAGGCTATTTTTGTTCTTATTTGTTTGTTTGGCAGGCTCGGGCCAGGTTGGTACTCACCAGCCCCGGTGCACGTGGCTGGCGCCATAACCACTGTCCTACAGACGCCGAGCCTCATTCTTGAATTTTTAAAAAAGATAATGAATATGAGCTACACGGTCACAGAGTAATCCCTAAGACAGACATGGCCACGGGACAGCCACACTCAGTACAGTAACTGGGCAGGAATGAAACAAAAACTGTGCAGATTTGCTCAGGCCTGCCAAGGTGAGGTGGCTGAACTCAGGGCAGCACCACAGACATGAAAAACTCCCTTCGGAGCCCGCCTGTGAAATCATTTCAGAAAAAAGAAACCTTCAGAAATCCTTCAAAAATGAGGAACTTTCATAACTACAGTTACCTGGTGGGGGCGGGGATACTGATTGGGGCAGGAGAGAACCTCCTGGGGATGATGGAAATACCATTCATTGAGAGATAAATAAATAAATTGTGTGCGTGTGTGTGTGTGTGTGTGTCTTGATCTGGGTGGCATTTTACACAGGTGTACATATATAAAAATTCACCAAGCTAATTCCCTGAAGATTCGTTGACTGTACTGTGTGTAAGTTATACATTTAAAAATGTTTTAAAATGTCACATGTACTCGTGTGTAGGCTCAGAGGAAGACTCAGGCCTTCCTGCTACCAGCCCTGTCAACTGGCACAGGCTTTTGGGGAAAACAATTTGCCACCTTGTATCAAGGGCCCTAAAATAGCTTTAAAACTTTGAACCCAGTAATGCCATTTCCGTTTGTCTCTCCCGCGGAAATCATCTGAGAGGTGAGAAAAGCCACGTGCTGGATGATGGTGAAACCAGTAACTAAACAGAAGACGCACTGGCCTGTGTGTGGCTACGTTATGTTCTGTCACTGTATCGGGTCAAAAAGGCAGCAAGGACGTATGACCTGAGGAGAGAGCGAGGAAGAAGGAGGAGGGAGGGAGAGAGAGAGAGTGAGAGAAAAGGAAGGAAGGAAGGAAAGGAGGAAAGGAGGGAGGGAGGGAGAGAGGCAGGGAGGATTGTTTTGAAGTTTACGTTGTAATGATGAAAGCGATTTCCTTTACCTAAGATTGTCTTAAAATGACACTGTGCCTATGCACAACATAACCACCACCGGTTGTTTTCTACGAAATGTAGTTAAATGTTTTGAAAAAAAATAATCAGGGACTATGGGACCTGGGGTCTCAGGAGGTTCTGCTCTTAACTGCATCAGGTAATTAGTATCAAACTAGAGAAATGAACAAAATGATATTTCTTAAAGCAATACTATACCCTGCATGGTTTCTCTTGTATTCAAGCTGTGCTTTCGATTATTTTCCAAAGCGCTTGTACATATAGACATCCACTTCTGAGGAAGAGACAATGATAAAATGCCAATCTGAAGGGCCTCTGGATCCCCTGGATGGCACAGGCGCTACAAGGATGGACATGGAATCAAGTACCCAGCACCCGAAAGAGGGTAATGAGGGGAGAAGTGAATTTCAGATCCCCAGGTTTGTCCTCCATACCCTAAGGTCATTTCCTAAAAGGTTTTGATCCAGTTCTAGTCTTGATGTATTCTACTAGGCCCATGAGTCTGAGACGAGCAAGTTGACACATTTTTTTCACTGCCTACAGTGAAAGCAAACGTTTTTCAAATGTTCGTTATCATCTCCTGCTACTTGTTGCCTTTCAACTCCCAAATTTTAAATTCCTGTCACTTCTCAAAACTCTCAGAGATTTTCTCCCCTCTACCTGTATGAAGTTTGAGGATGATTTCACTTTTCCCCTCTGGGTTTTCCATCAGCTAAAGCCATTAGAAAGAGCCTGAACCTCGTCTTTATGAGGCTTCCTTCAAAGTGGGCTGTCACTGGAGTTGATGGTCCGGTTAGAAGATTGAAGACTTGGGCTCTGTAAAGAACTGCTCTTGAAAAGTCATTAGTGAGATCCCCAGGCCCAAGTTTTTATACCCAAGGCAGGAAGTCTCAGGGCATTTTACCCCCAGTGAATACATCAAGTCCATTAATCCCCATGTGCCTTTCCACCACTGTGCACAGAGTGATTACAAGTGCAGAACACAATAGGAGGTAGTGAGAGAGGTGGAAGGAATGACGCTGCTGCTTGTTTTGTTTGATTTTAAAGATTTTAGAGAACTTACATCAAGAAACTATTGTTAAGACTTTCCTTTTTCCAGAACCTTGCTTCTTTCTGGGTCTCGGAAGCCTAACCCTCAGTCCTGTAACCAATGATCCACCCTCATTACAAACTGCACGTCTCTCAAATTTCCATATGCTAGATTCAGGCCCAAATAATAAACACAAGGAGAAAGAGGTTTCCCAGAAACCTGACTTTAAAAAGCCAGGAACCAGCTCTGAGATCGTGGGTTGTTATTGCATAGGCGCACACAATCCACTAACTAGCCTCAGAGCACAAAGCAAGACACTCAGGTCACCTGGATGTTGTCTCCCAAACTGTAAAATGAGGGGTTCCAACAAGAGATCCTCAGGTTTCCAGAATTTCTTGGACACAATGGCAGTGTAAGAGGGTAGCCAAGTGGAAGGCTCTATTTCTGAGCCAAGTAGAACTAATAACATGCGGAGCTCTCCTCAGTAAGTCCCAGACACTTGCAGACATTCCGTGCTACACAAGCTTGTCCAACTACATTCCGGACACTGCCCCTCAGTTCTCAGAACAGAGATGCTTCAGAAATGGTTCTCATCTACTAAAATGTACCCAACAGCTGTATTTAATGAGAGCTGGGAGGAACGCTCATGTTCTGTTCCAGGGGCAAACAAAGGGGTCTGGCCAGTCTTAGGCAGAAGCCACCCAATGCAACAATGCTTCTCTTCACAATGAGCTTTTCCACCTGTCAACAGATGCTTAAAGCAACAGGATGAATATGAAACAGCTGAGTTGGACACCAAAGTAGACCAAGGCAGCTGTTCCTTGCCTTTCAGTATAAAAAGCATGGCAGTTATGTTGAAAGGGACTGGTGGTCCATAAATATAATCCCTTTGCACATTCTCTTCTCTTCTATCTGCAGTTTTTAGGACTTGAGTTATTTAACTAAAGAAGTTGTAGAACAACTAAAGTTTTAAAGCTATAAGTAGGCGAAAGAAGACAAAATTATAGGAGATAAAGGATAATAATAATAAGGGTTACCATGATGGGAGTGGGTAGTTAGGGATTCTTTGAGCTTAAGAATTAAGCTTCAATAGAAAGACTAGATGTTATTATTCACTTGAAAAAGTTCATCTCTCCCAGTGCTTAAGAACTGATCCTTTGAAGATCCCTTATCTGAATATTTTGATAAAAGCTAATTATATATAATGATAATCGCCACTTAAATTTATAAAATGAATTTAAGACCAAGATGTGTAAATGTGGGGTGCATTCTAATTACAAAGACAATTTTTATTTTATATTCTGAAACTATCAAGAGCTCTGAATCTACTACAATAGACATCAGTTCTGAGAAAAAAAAACTTTATTAAGAATGTGTTTTTAGGGCGGCGCCTGTGGCTCAGCGAGTAGGGCGCCGGCCCCATATACCAAGGGTGGTGGGTTCAAATCCAGCCCCGGCCAAACTTCATCAAAAAATAGCGCCAGGCGTTATGATGGGAGCCTGTAGTCCCAGCTACTCGGGAGGCTGAGGCAAGAGAATCACCTAAGCCCAGAAGCTGGAGGTTGCTGTGAGCTGTGACTGCACAGCACTCTACCAAGGGTG
>CAUYRH010143829.1:0-21084 GCA_963574655.1 Perodicticus potto
AGCTACCAGTACTGGCCGGTCCTGGTGCCCCGTGGCATCCGCCTTTACACCTACGAGCAGATCCCCGTGTCCCTCAAGGACAACCCGTACATCACCGACGGCTACCGGGCCTACCTGCCCTCCAGGCTGTGTATCAAAAGGTAGTCGCCGCCTCCGCCCGGCGAGCCCCCTTCCCACCGCACCCTGTTTGCCTGGCCCCTGCTGCCCTCCTCGCTGCCCTTCCTTTCTGCCTCCCCTCCTCTCGTTATCTCCCCTCCACCCCCGCCGGAGGGTGCTTGATTCACGGAATAATGACGGTAACAAAGATCCTGATTGCCCCTCTCCCCCGGCGCTGTGCTCTGTGCAAAGACCTTTACATCCTTTATTTTGTTTACTGCTCACTGGGATACAGGTTAGAATCAACCTACAGACAATGGCTGAGCCGTGTTTGCCCTGTGTATACCTAAGCTTTGTTTCTTTTTAGAGCAGCCCTGTGGGAATTCAGAGGCTTTGGGCCAGGTAAATGTCCGTATAAAGGGAAACAAGTTCACACTGCTATGTATATATTAATATTTAGAAACTCCAGATTCGTGTAGCAAGTACTTATGGAGTCCATGCTAGGTACTAGGGCACTGTACAAGGTCCTGCAGAAAATAGCAGATGTGGTCCTTGTTCTAATGAAGCTGCTAAAGTCTAGCCTGGATGACAGACGTTAAAGAGATAATTATATTATTACATAATAACTATTGTGAAAACTGCTGAGTAGGAGAAGCACTGTAGCAAAGAGCCCATAACGGGGCACCCAGCCTCCACTAGAGCACCATAGAAGCATCTCATAGGAAGGAGTTTCCTTACCATTCGAAACCTTTAAAACTGCAGATCTTGGAAGGCTGTTTAAGATAAGCAAAAATGAAAAATTACTGTTCTAGTTCTGAGAATAGCTTTCTGTCAAAATTCATGGTGTGTCCTAAAATACTGAACCCTGCTGTAGGAGGATGAAGATTCACATGTTAACTCTCAAGTCAGTGTCCTGGCAAACTCCAATGCTGGAATGTGGGCTTTTGAATTGCTCAGGCAACAACCACGTCTGGTTCTTTATGCGCTTTCTGGCATGGTCTTTTCCTGTTTTTCTTTCCTTTTGTCCTGCCTTGAAAGTGTTTCTGTGACTCATGGTCACAGATGACATCACTGTCCAATCCCTACTTGGTTTGAATGAGTGGTCCATAGGACTTCGTAATTTGAAGCTCACTCACCACTTTCCTTCCCAGTGCCTCCTAGGTATGAGTAATTTATACTTGGAATCAGCGGGGGCCCTGCTGTGGATGTAGAGTTCCACAGGATGGAGCAAGCAGTGAATTGCCTGTAGTACGCATTCTGTGCCCAACTCCAACATTCCTGGGCATCCTGATATTAGGGTCAGAATGACAGAGTGTTAGATCTCAAGCTGTTGAGTCAAAAAAGACTTTAGTATTCAAATCAGCTACTTAGCTGTGGCTCCTTAAGCAAAAGGTAACTCGCTAAACCTTTTTTTTCCCACTTGTACAAATGAGGGTAATCATAATGTCTGCTTCCAAAGGTAATAAGGATTTTGTATATAAAATGCTATGCAGGGACTGTTACCTGATAAGCCCTCAGTAAATTATACCTGTTAACACCAGTGATTTTGAAGCTGACCTGCTGAACAGAACATGTGGGTGCCTACCTTTTCATGCAGTACAAGGAGATCCTCTGTTGGGGAGATTTTTGCAAGTGCTCTGCCCACCAGCTTGATCTCTTCCAGGTTCCTGCCTTTGACCTCTCTTCGTTTAGCTTTTAAGAGTAACTAGGACAGATTTTTGGATATGATGGAGGGAGGTTTTATATGTCATAATGGTTCTGCTGCTACTCTTATTGGGAGGAACATGGAAACACTGTGCCTCTTAGTTTTAGTCAGATTATACCGAGTTTCAAAAATGAAAAGTTCTAAGGCAGTAACCAGAGCATAGTATCATCAGAACAGTCTGTAGGTTCAACAGTTTTCTCACACATTCATACATCCCTCCCCTAGTTATAAGTAGTCTTTATACTTGATGCTTGTATAGGACAAGGCCTGAAAAATCATAATACAAAATTCATTTTATTCTTGATGGTTGTATGATCGTTCTGAGACTTTGCTATGTTTATCACTTTTGAAAATGGGAAAGTTAGAATCATAGTGACTGCTGCATGAGTTAAAGTCATTTGTTAATGCTTAACTAATAAGGATTCCTGAATCAGCAAAGGTCAAAGACCTAAGTATAAGCAAAAAGATTATCTTTTGCAAGAGTATTTTCATCCTTACTTATGTTACCTTTTGACAAATAATCGGATGAGTCCTATCTATTTTTTTTTTTTTTTTTTTTTGTGGAGACAGAGCCTCAAGCTGTCACCCTGGATAGAGTGCTGTGGCATCACAGCTCACAGCAACCTCCAATTCCTGGGCTCAAGCGAGTCTCCTGCCTCCGCCTCCCAAGTAGCTGGGATCACAGGTGCCCACCACAACACCCGGCCATTTTTTGGTTGCATTCATCATTGTTGTTTGGCGGGCCCGGGCTGGGATTCGAACCCGCCAGCTCGGGTGTACGTGGCTGGCACCTTAGCCCGTTGAGCCACAGGCGCCGAGCCAAGTCCTATCTATGTTTAGAGAACCATTTTATGAGTAAGGAAGGAGGTGGCAGGAAGTTGAAGCAGCATCTAATCCAACTCCTTTTATTATTATTATTATTATTTTTTTTTTTTTTTTTTTTTTTTTTTTGTAGAGTGAGACTCTGTCTCACTCTAGCGCCCTCAGTAGAGTGCAGTGGAGTCACAGCTCACAGCAACCTCCAACTCTTGGGCTCAGGCGATTCTCTTGCCTCAGCCTCCTGAGTAGCTGGGACTACAGGCACCTGCCACAACGCCCAGCTATTTTTTGATGCAGTTTGGCCGGGGCCAGGTATGAACCCGCCATCCTCCGTATATGGGGCTGGCGCCCTACTCGCTGAGCCACAGGCACCACCCTAGACAGGGGATTATAAAAAGAGGGCAGGCAGTACGGGCATATTAAAAGTGAAGTACCTGTGGTTACCAAAAGGATAAACTGTGCCACCTGAAACTAGTATAGTTTCAAAACATCCGTAGCAAACTTGTTCCAGCATGTCTATCTTTTTGTTTTGTTTGTTTTGTTTTTATTGTTTTTTTTTTCTTTTTGAGACAGAGCCTCAAGCTGTCACCCTTGGTAGAGTGCTGTGGCATCACTGCTCACAGCAACCTCCAATTCCTGGGCTCAAGCGAGTCTCCTGCCTCCACCTCCCAAGTCGCTGGGACTACAGTTGCCCGCCACAATGCTCGGCCATTTTTTGGTTGTAGCCATCATTGTTTGGCGGGCCCAGGCTGGATTCAAACCCACCAGCTCAGGTGTACGTGACTGACGCCTTAGCCCGTTGAGCCACAGGCGCCAAGCCTGTTTTGTTTTTTTTGAGACAGAGCCTCAAGCTGTCACCCTGGGTAGAATGCTGTGGCATCACAGCTCACAGCAACCTCCAACTCCTGGGCTCAAGTGAGTCTCCCGCCTCTGCCTCCCAAGTAGCTGGGACAACAGGCGCCCACCACAACGCCCGGCTATTTTTCTGTTTCGCAGTTCGGCTGAGGCTGGCTTTGAACCTGCCACCTTTGGTATATGGGGCTGGTGCCCTACTGGATGAGCCACAGGCACTGCCCTGCAGCTGTCATTGTTGTTTGGCGTTCCAGGCTGGATTCAAACCTGCCAGCTCAGGTGTATGTGGCTGTTGCCTTAGCCGCTTGAGCCACAGGCACCGAGCCCAACATGTCTATCTTAAAGAAACTTGTCAGTAGATCAATTTATATTTATTCTGCTTCTCTCAAGTCCATGTAATTTTGCATTTGGATTAAATGAGTGCTAAAGCAGTATTTCAAGGTTCTGCATGAGCATGCACTGAGCAGCTTTTCAGATACCTATTATTGACATCAAAGGGTGTTAGCTAACGTCCGGGTTTCATCTGCACACTCTTCTCTGTAGGCCGTACTCAGTCTGTAGACTAACCTGAGCAAGGTGCTGTGCTTGGAACAGTGGTGGCATAAAAATGAATGTGCTTGTCATCAGTAAGTTGACAGACTGGAGGATGAAGTGGAATTTATATATAAATAACACTAATACAAGGAAAGAAATGGCAATTCCAGTAATAGAAGTGAGCACTAGAAAAAGCTGTAGATCCTAAGATTGGTAGAGATGTGGGAAAAGTTAAAGATTATTTAAATTAAATAATATGTCACATTTAGGAGTGGTCAGATGGGCTAACAACGTAAAGCAGCAAGTATTTGGTAACTCTCCCAAATTGTCCCTAACCTTTGAATGCTGACTGGGAGCCAGTATGAACCTGAGCTGCATGTTTGTTTACTTTCCAGTTTGTTCATTTTATCTAACGAGACAGTAAACATCTGGAGTCATTTGCTGGGTTTCTTTCTTTTCTTCACCCTGGGAATATATGACATGACATCTGTGTTACCTGCGGCAAGTGCATCCAGAGAAGATTTTGTAATTTGTTCTATTTGTCTTTTCTGCTTCCAGGTAAGTCATTTCACAAGTACTTCTGTTGGTAAAGAGAACTTTCATTAGGCTTGGCCAGGTCACCTTACTTTAGACCCATGACTTGCTTTAAAGAGCCCACAGAATGGCACATAGGCCAGCTTATTCACTTTCATAATGTAAACAGCGAAAAAAACTCTATTGTCTGGCTGGGCATGGTGGCTCTCGCCTATAATCCTAACACTCTGGGAGGCCAAGGTGGGTGGATTGCTTAAGCTCACAAGTTCAAGACCATCCTGAACAAGAGTGAGACCCCATCTCAATCTACTAAAAATAGAAAAATCGGCGGCACCTGTGTCTCAGTGGGTAGGGCACCAGCCCCATATACCGAGAGTGGACGGTTATGGCCAGCTAAAACAGCCATGGCAACTGCAACAAAAAATATCTAGGCATTGTGGTGGGTGTCTGTAGTCCAAGCTACTCGGGAGGCTGAGGCAAGAGAATCGCTTAAGCCCAGGAGTTGGAGGTTGCTGTGAGCTGTGTGACACCACGGAGGGCAACAGAGTGAGACTCTGTCTCAAAAAACAGAAAAGAAAAATCTAGCCAAGCATTGTGGTAGACACCTGTAGTCCCACCTACTTTGGAGGCTGAGACAAGAGGATCACTTGAGACCAAGAGTTTGAGGTTGCTGTGAACTAGGATGCCATAGTACTTTACCAAGGGTGATGGACTGAGACTCTGTCTCAAAAAAAAAAAAAAAAAAGTCTCTTGTCATGAGATTATATTTGGATGTTAGTATGAGAGTATAAATTTATTAATATTCAAAGTTTGAGAAAACTTTTTTCTTTCCTCTTTTATTTTTTTAAGCATCCCTGTTGTAAGATTAATACAAGAATATGAATCTCTAATTGTCTTCTGTTACCTGGCTGATACAGAGCATTAGTATCTACTTAAAATTTGTTTGGGAGCATTTCTTTTTCCTATTATGCCTGTGATTTTTGTATTTGTTATTTTCATAACATCTTTATTTTGCTTTCCTGCTTTGCTGGTACTTATATCACTTTAGTGTTAATTTTCTTTGATCCTTTTACAACTGCTTGGTTGTTTTAAAAACTTTCACTTTCTCTTCCTTTTGTATTTAATTCCACGTCACTTGCATTTTCCTTCAAGTATCTTTTTTTTTTTTTTTTTTTTTTAGAGACAGAGTCTCACTTTGTTGCCCTTGGTAGAGTGCATGGCATCACAGCTCACAGCAACCTTCAGCTCTTAGGCTTAGGCAATTCTCTTGTCTCAGCCTCCTAAGTAGCTGGGACCATAGGCGCCCGCCACAGCCTGGCTGGTTTTTTGTTACAGTTTGGCCGGGCCCAGGTTTGAACCCGCCACCCTCAGTATATGGAGCTGGCGCCCTACTCGTTTGAGCCACAGGCACCACCCTAGAATGCTCTGTTTTTTATTACTAGAAAATTGTTTTTTCTTTAAGTAGGCTTCTAAGTATACTCTTTCTGAGGTTTCATTTTTGTCTTCATGAGAGCCAAAACAACATCTCTTAGCCTCCAGAGTAGCTGGGACTACAGGTGCCTGCCACAGTGCCCAGCTGTTTATTTAAAGATGGGGTCTCGCTCTTACTCAGGCTGGTCTTGAACTCCTGCGCTCAATCAGTCCACCCGCCTCAGCCTCCCTAGTGTTGGGATTACAGGCATATGAATCAATTTCTTTGTAGGTGCATTTTTATTATTTATTTTATTTTATTATTATAATTTTCTTTGCAGTTTTTGGCCAGGGCTGGGTTTGAACCCGCCACCTCCGGCATATGGGGCCAGCACTCTACTCCTTTGAGCCACAGGTGTCGCCCCATAGGTGCATTTTTAGATGTATCTTAGTGACACTCTTAATAATAATCATTAATAAGTGAAAACTGGGGTAGTGCCTGTGGCTCAAAGAGTAGAGTGCTGGCCCCATATGCTGGAGGTGGCAGGTTCAAACCCAGCCCCAGCCAAAAACTGCAAAAAAAAAAAGTGAGAACTGATTTATACTCTCCTGTTAATTACATGCGTATTAATTTCCACGCTGGCCTAAGAAAATAATGCATTTTAAAACTAAAAGCATTTTTTTCTTTTTGAGACAGATCCTTACTCTGTTGCCCAGGCTAGAGTGCTATAGTGTCAGCCTAGCTCATAGGAACCTTTTGGGTTCAGGTGATCCTTCTGCCTCAGCCTGGCACTATAGGTGCCTGCCACAACGCCCGGCTAATTTTTCTATTTTTAGTAAGATGAGGTCTCACTCTTGCTTAGGCTGATCTCAAACTCCTGAGGTCAAAGGACCCTCCTGCCTCAGCCTCCCAAAGTGTTAGGATTATAGGAGTGAGCCTCCATACCCAGCCCCTCCCAACCAGATTAATTTTATTCTGAATAGTAGAATACTATTTGGGGGCTTCGAACCTTTCCAAGGGTATTTTCATTTGGCAGAAGAAGAGTAGAATATGACAGTGCCTTTCACTAGATCCAGCCTGTTTAAATTCAGTTCAGCAAAAACTTCCTGAATGCCTCCTGGTACTGTGCGAGGGGCCAGTAACACAGACGGCACTGAATAAAACCAGCGTCCCATAAAGTGAAGTCACCTGTGTAGGAGAGCAGAAGAGAAACTGAGGCATTTAAGCAGAAAAAGTAGTGTAAACATCCTAAAGCAAGAGACAGCTCTGCATTTTCTGGGCTTAACAGGTCCTGGTTTTGTCAATGAATCCTAGGAGAATGGAGGAAGATCAGGCCAGAGAGTCTGGCAAGACCTAGATCGTGCCAAGGAATTAGCTGTGGGATGTAACACTATAATTTTCTGCTAACACTCATGAAGTGAGATACTCGAAGGAGATTTTCCATTATAACTGAGCATACTTAATTTGCCAGGTTATTTTTCAGTCCTTTTTTTTAAAGAACTCTAGCAATAACATCTTCCGTATTAAACAGAGCATACTAAGCACAGATTAACTTTTTTTAAGACTTGGGGATTTCTCTTAACACTGTTTCACTGTCCCTTTGATACCACAGTTTTTCTCTTTTCTTCTGTTTTCCTTTCACAATGAAATGAGCTTCATCTCCGTTTCTGATTATTACTATTAGATATACTCATGCAGAAATTCGAGCAAACACTAAAGATTATGGAAGCTATGATCACATCACTGCAACAGAGCCAGACTCTGTCTCTTAAAAAAAATAAAATTAGTGGAGGAAAGTAAAAGTCACTTGAAATTTTGCTTCCCTGAGGTAACCTCACTGGATATCTGGGTTAAAATTCACTGGAGTCTGTGTGTGCCTGGCTCCCTGACCCCTGCCTATCCTCCTACTGTGGACATAGTAGTGACCCCGCTTACTCGCCTGCCTGTCCAACTTCTGAGACACAGTAGTGACCCGTTTGCTATTTTGTGATGTGCTCTTGTAAGCTATTCAACACTGTAATAATAGGCTCTTCCTAAGTGAGAATGTATAGCTTGATGTTCTCTTGATTTATGGTGCTTAATCTGAAGGATAATATAATAAAGCAAATAACTGAGCTTCTTAGAGTTATGTTTAATTGGGTTACTAAATTCTGTTTGATTGCTTAGTAACCAGACAGCTACAGATCAGTAAGGATTTCAGACGGTGGAGGAAGAAATGATGCTGTGGCTAAGTACATTGTTATTGAATATTGACATTGAGTCTGTGAGAACTGATTAGGCTTGTTTAATGAACAGATTATAGAACAGCTAGATGTTCATTGTACATCCTTAGCAACTGCTTACAAAGTGCTACTGGCCCTATTTCATACTGTTTGTCCCATTTTTCTCCAACCCCGCTGTCCTCTACTTAGTGTAGGCTCTTGTCATTTCTTCCTAGGGCTATTCCTGTGACCTTGCCCTTCTCGGCCATCCTCTGTAAGTGCACACTTAATATCCTCAGTAGTTGCAGACCTTGGCTGTGATATTGAAGTTAAAGCCCTTGCTGTATCTGACTTGTCATGATCACACAGTGAAGAGGCAGCGTAGCATTCGTTTAGCGGCTCTGTTTTTCCATATGCTGCTTTTCCCTGTGCTCTCCCACCCACCAAACATGCACACACCTTTTCTTATGTCCTTGGTGAATGCCGGAGCCTTTTAAGATCTAGCTTACATGACAGCCCTTTTGTGATGCTCTGTTCTTCCGTCTGTCCCACCCCCCAAATGCAGACACAACATTCACACAGCCGATATCCTCTCACCTCAATTTTCTAATTGTGCTCCACACCGGACTTTTCCTAAAGGACTTCTCTCTGCGTTCTATGTTCATTTGATTTTGAAAAATCTCCAGACTAGAGGTTTCATCTTTGTATCATCCTGCAATATTTGGCACATGGCTGGAAGGAGTTCTGCAAAAGATGGCTTATCAATCATCAGAGTAGCTGAGTGAATCAGATTAGCTTTGCTCTCACTTTGGCAACCCTGTAGTCAGCAAGTCATGATTGTTTCTTAGAAATAAAGAAGCTGTGTTTACCTTAGAACTTAAAAGTAAACTCTATACAATGAATCTGACACAGACATGAAAAGGCAAATTGTGTAACAGAATATATTGTGAGATTCTATTCGATTAATAAAAAATATGTATATAGCCTAGGCAATGTGGCTGGCACATATAATCCTAGCAATTTGGGAGGCTGAGATGGGAGGAACACTTTAGGCTAGAAGTTTGATACCAGCCTAGGACAACACAGTGAGACCCCATTTTTAAAAAAACTTTTGAGGCCAAGAGGGATGGCTCACGTCTATAACCCTAGCACTTTGTGATGCCGAGGTGAATGGATTGCCTGAGCTAATGAGTTTGAGACCAGTCTAAGCCAGAGCAAGCCCTCATCTCAGGAGGCTGAGGGAAGAGAATCACTGAAGCCCAAGAGTTTGAGGTTACTGTGAGCTGTGATATCATGGCACTCTACCAAGGGGCCACAGAGTGAGACTGTGCCTAAAAAAAAAAGCAACTTTTGAAATCAGGTGTTGTGGTGGATAGTTCCAGCTATTTGAGAGGCTGAGGCGGGACTCTTGTTTGAGCACAAGAGTTTGAGGTTACAGTGAGCTATTATAATACTACTGCAACTCCAGCTTAGGTGACAGAATGAGACTGTTTCTAAAAAAAAAACAAACAAACTATGCATTTATTGTGTGTGCATGCTGTATCACAGGTGTTTGACATATGCATTGAAAATATCTGGAAGGTAGGGTGGCGCTGGTGGCTCAAAGGAGTAGGGTGCCGGCCCCATATGCCAGAGGTGGCGGGTTCCAACCCGGCCCCAGCCAAAAACTGCCAAAAAAAAAGAAAGAAAAGAAAATACCTGGAAGGACACATAGCTAGTGTTACCAGTGGCTACCTCTGGGAAATAGCTGGGACTGCAGGCACCTGCCACAACGCCCGGCCATTTTTTAGTTGCAGCCATCATTGTTGTTTGGCAGGCCCCGGCTGGATTCCAACCCGCCAGCTCAGGTATGTGTGGCTGGCGCCCTAGCCGCTTGAGCCACAGGCGCTGAGCCAAATTTTTTGTTCTTTTAGACATAGAGTCTCACTTAATCGCCCTTGGTAGAGTGCTGTGGCATCACAGCTCACAGCAACCTCAAACTCCTGGGCTTAGGCGATTCTTTTCCCTCAGCTTCCCGAGTAGCTGGGACGACAGGCGCCCGCCACAACACTCGGCTATTTTTTTGTTGCAGTTTGGCCAGGGCCGGGTTTGAACCCGCCACCCTCGGTATATGGGGCCAGTGCTCCACTCCTCGAGCCACAGTCGACACTCTATGTTAATTTTTTTAAAGACATCTATTACTTCCATAGTAAATTCTTTCGAAAAGTAAACTCATTCATGGAGCAAAATAAGTATCAAGTGTAAAACACGCATTGTGTAATTTTCCCATTACTTTGCTCTTCATTTATAATGGTCATTTTAATTTTCCTTCTCTATGATTGTTCATCCCTATTTTACCCTCGAGGGAGTTGAGGCGCAGAGACTCAACAGAGTGTGCCTCCAGTAAGGCACAGAGCCAGCCAGAGGCCAGCCCGGGCGACTGCCTTTGAAAGCTTCGCCTTCTATGGAACCACTTCTCTGAACATCACACATGCGTTTCCTTCGTTCCTTTTAGTTTCACTTTGTTAAGAGATGTTTGTTTTTATTCTCCATAGGTTTGTATGCTTTGCTCTGTGGGCTACCACCTTTTTTCTTGCCATCGGTCAGAAAAAACCTGTCGAAGATGGATGGCGTTAGATTATGCAGGAATTTCTATTGGAATACTGGGCTGTTATGTCTCGGGAGTATTTTACGCATTTTATTGTAATAATGTAAGTAGGTTAAAACATTTTACATTCTATCTCATATAAGCCTTGGGTTTTTTTGCCATAGTTCCTTTGAATTTCTGAACAAGTATATGATTAACTTACAGAATAAGCAGAAGAGTCTTCTGTAGGCATAAACTCATTTTTCAAAAAGGTCCTTCTGGTCTCTGATGCCTATTATCAGTTCCATAATTATTTTGCTAATTTTCCATCGAAAGACTATATATAAAAGACTTTATATAAAAGTTATTTTCTGAAACTTAATGTAGACATTATGTTATTAATGTTTCTACTAAATCCATATGGCTACATGGTGCCTCAGATTGGAACATTATATGTCTTTTATTTTTATGTTTATAGAATTAAAGTTAAAGTTAGCTCTTTTTTTTTGTTTGTTTGTTTGTTTGTTTTTATTTTTTTTTTAATGACTGGGGTCGGGTTTGAATCTGCCACCTCCAGTATATGGGGCCGGCACCCTACTCCTTTGAGCCACAGGCACTGCCCAAACAAAGTTAGCTCTTGATGAAATTATGAAGTTGGCTACTGTTTCCTGTTTCCTTCTTATCCTTTACTTTCTCAGTGAAAAAATACAAAAACGTTTATCTGTGAATGTATTGACCCATATTCTATAAGAAATATATGTCCTGCCTCGGTGCCTGTGGCTCAACGGGCTAAGGCGCCAGCCACGTACCCCTGAGCTGGCGGGTTCGAATCCAGCCCTGACCCGCCAAACAACAATGACGGCTGCAACCAAAAAATGGCCGGGCATTGTGGTGGGCACCTGTAGTCCCAGCTACTTGGGAGGCGGAGGCAGGAGACTCGCTTGAGCCCAGGGATTGGAGGTTGCTGTGAGCTGTGATGCCATAGCACTCTACCCAGGGTGACAGCTTGAGCCTCTATTTCAAAAAAAAAAAAAAGAAAGAAATATATGTCCTTATCCTCAGGCTTGTGTTTGGAGGTAGGCCTGGATGGGTAGGAGAGTCACAGATACGTGACATGTCTTTTCTGAGTTCTGGATCAACTCTGCTTACTGTCCCTATGGTCACAAAAGTCAGTTTTTGCCTTGTGCAAAGCAGCATTTTTTGGCATTAGGATCAGATAATACTTGCGGACCTAAAAATGTTGGCAGCTAAACCTTGTGGAGTAACTTCCTATTCAGTCACCAAGAAGGCAAAGTGCATCTTCCCTGGGCTCAGTACAGCTGCAACTTTCCCATTCAGAAAGTCTCCTTCCACCCTACTTATCTTCTCTTCCTGCTTTCTTGCCACACTCTTTCATTTTTCCTTTTGTCCTCTTGGTTATCACTCTTTCAGAGCCAAGACCCAGCTTCTCAGGAGCAGTATGTCTGCTAGCAGGTTCTGGTCCTGTTCACAAGGAGAGCCTTTCTGCCTGAGCACTACCATAGCACAGGTGTTCTGAGCCAGTTCCCTCCTTTTGCTTGGGAAGATGGGTTGAAGGGTAGGCTTTCTTAAACTATTTGAGATTCTTTTGTTTTGTTTTGTTTTGTTTTGTTTTTTGAGACAGAGTCTCACTTTATGGCCCTTGGTAGAGTGCCGTGGCGTCACAGCTCACAGCAACCTCCAGCTCCTGGGTTTAGGCGATTCTCCTGCCTCAGCCTCCTGAGTCGCTGGGACTACAGACGCCCGCCACAACGCCCGGCTATTTTTTGTTGCTGTTCGGCCGGGGCTGGGTTTGAATCTGCCACCCTCGGTATACGGGGCCAGCTCCCTACTGACTGAGCCACAGGCGCTGCCCAAACTATTTGAGATTCTTAAATAAGATCTTGGTCTCCACACAGTAACAGAGAAAATTATCAACGTACCTGAATATGTAAAACTAGTAAAGAGAAAAGTCATGAATTTGAATGGGTAAAAGCATTATTACTTGTGAGTCATTTGCTTTTTAGACCTAGTCACTTGGGAACATAAACATAAAATTAAATATACAGAGGGTGCCAGAAAAAGGTATACACTTTATAAGAAAGGAAAAAACTGTACTAAAATTGCAATACTCAAGTCAGATTTGACTACTGCAATGCCAAGAGAAACAAAATACCGTGTGCTAGATAACAGACATTATTGGTATGTGTTGAGTATTGTAAAGCAGTTAACCTTATTGTAAATTGATTTTACTAGTAAACTGTTCATGTCTGCTGAGGTTTTATAACATATTCATTTTCCATGAAACTGTGCACATTCTAAAAAAAGTTAAGGGAATATGTTGATAAAGAGTAGCTTGTGAGTGCAGTCATGTGATATTTGCTTATCTTACTCCGTATTTTTTCTGAAACAGTTTTCTGTTTGCCTATTCAAAAACATTACAATGAGGCACTTTTTGTAAATCTTTTACCAGAAAAACTACAAGTCCAAGAAAGATTTTAAAAGAAAAGGGAACTGGGCGGTGCCTGTGGCTCAAAGGAGTAGGGCGCCGGCCCCATATGCCAAAGGAAAAATTGCTTTTCTTCTGGTTTCTAATCATTTCCTAATATTCAGTTAATATAGAGCCATAGAAGACTCTTTACCTTTTAAGGGACATAGCTATTTTCAAAATGAGACTGAAAACCCTGGGCCCATGACCCAGGAGAGTGTTCATTTGGGAATACACCTGAACAGCCCATCTGACTCATCCTGTCAGGAAGTTAAGAGTCTAGCACCAATCCTTAGAGCCCAAACTCTTTCATCTTACCTTTTGATGCTAACTTTTGAGCTTCAAGAGCAGCTTTTCAAATGCTCATTTAAAAATCTAAATATCCCTTAAGTGCTTCAAACTTAATATGTTTTAAAAAGAATGTTCTTTTCATGCTCCTGTCCTCTTTTCCTGCTACACATGCACCAAACCTATGTCTTTGTTCCTTTGCTCCATTCATGGGGGCCGTTTATGTGGAGTTTCACACTAGACACAGTCGAGCCTTCTTTTCCTGCCCTCTCACACATCCGGCCGGTCAGCCAATAAGACTTCTGAATCTTCTGAAGTCTTCTGAATGCCTTCTGCATCTTCCACCTTACTCAAGGTAGGACTCCAAGCCCCCATTATCTCTTCTCTTGAATAAACTAAACTAATGCCTTCCTAGCTAGATCCCCATCACCTCTTTCTTTTCTAGCCTGATGTCATAGTTACTTTCCAATGAAGTCAGTTTGAAAAACAAACATGTTGTTCCGTCCTTAAAGAACTCTGTTCCTCCTGTGCCAACACGGTACGGTTCAGAACGTGTGGCCTCCTCTCCTCACTAGACTCCCTGCTGCCTTTTCCCGGGGTGTGTGTTCTTTTCCTTTAGACCTCCCTCTTCTCACAAAATCTTACTTACGTATTTCTCAAGACTTAGCTTCGACGCCATCTCCTCTGTGAAGCATTTTTTAGTTATCTGGGGTAAAGTTAATCGCTCTCTCTTCTGTGCTTCTACAATATTCTGTTTGTAACTCAGTTACAGTACCTAATAATTAGATAATTATCATGTTTTTACACCTCTTTCCCTTCCATAGTCTGTGACCTCGCCCAGTAGGAGAATCCATGTCACAGTCATCTTTGTTTCTACAGGACTTAAACTCTGCCTGACGTATAACTGGTACTCAGAAAATGCTTTTGTGTGAAGAAAGGTGGTCTTTTCTCAGCTCACTTTGGAACTTGGTTTCTCTTCCTAAGAGACCTGAAAGTTGTATGGAACATACTTTTTTTTTTTAAGGAGGGGAGATAATCGTGTTTGGAAATGAAGATACCAAGTTTGGAATGAGTAATGTAGAAGAAGCCAAAATTACACTTTCCCTCTCTCATGGTTAACGACAAAATTAACATTGGGTTTCCTTTCCATCTAGTACTGGCGTCAAGTGTACTTGGTCACAGTGCTGGCCATGATCCTGGCAGTGTTCTTTGCACAGATTCATCCCAATTACCTCACTCAGCAATGGCAGAGGCTGCGTTCTATCATATTTTGCTCTGTTTCGGGATATGGAGTGATTCCTACCCTCCACTGGGTTTGGCTTAATGGAGGAATTGGTGCTCCTATTGTACAGGTAGGATTATTTTTCTCCAATGTCTCTCTGTAAAATAACACATTAGTAGTTCTCTTTCAGGTAGCCTTTAGTGTATAAAGTCCTTATCTGTGGAGGAGAACTAGCTTTGTATGCTGGGTCAGTGATAATGCTGAGCACAGGTATGGAAATAGGAGCAGCAGGGAATGGGGGACTGGGAAGGATTTTTTGTAGGACCTGTTGCATTTGAAATATCTGTGGAATATAAAGATATAGATAAGATAGGGTCTGGAATTTAAGCCAGAGTCTGAGACTAGTGATAAAGATTGTATTGGTAGCTGGAGCCAAGGAAGCATATTCAGCCTATCAAGAAAAATATATTGAGAGATGAAAGAACTATTCATTAGTCAGTTATTATGGAGAACAGATGATGTGCATTGGGAAGAACTTCAGTGAGAACAAAGGATTCTTAAGAAGAGAGAAAGTAAGACTTACAGTCTTAGAGAGCCGCATAGAAATGCTTTTCTACACTACAGAGTAAACTTCAGAATTTTTAACATGAATAAATGGGCCAAGAAATCCAGCAAACTCGCTCAGCGCCTGTGGCTCAACGGGCTAAGGCGCCAGCCACGTACACCTGATCTGGCGGGTTCTAATCCAGCCCGGGCCCACCAAACAACAATGATGGCTGCAACCAAAAAATGGCCAGACCTTGTGGCGAGCGCCTATAGACCCAGCTACTTGGGAGGCGGAGGCAGGAGACTCACTTGAGCCCAGGAATTGGAGGTTGCTTTGAGCTGTGATGCCATAACACTCTATCCAGGGTAACAGCTTGAGGCTCTGTCTGAAAAAGAAAGAAATCCAGCAAAAATCATATACACTTGTTACAGTGGGACCTTTGTGGAGAATGTGGGACTTTAAAAAGGAAGGTTTTATTGAAAAGAATCTGATTTTATGATTCTTTTTTGAGATCTTTTATTCAAAAGAATCAGAGGAGAGACCATTACTTAACTTAATTTGACTTGTATAAAGTTGGCAATTCCTGGTGGGAATGCCAAGTGGGAGTCTTGAAGACTCCACTAGAAGGGAGCTCAGAGGTAGAATGAAGCGAGCAATGAGGCCACTTTGCATTTTGAGGACAGGGTGAGGTTTACTTCATAAATTAGGAAATTGGGAGAAAGGTGAGATATACCAATGAGGGACATCATCTTTCTGACAATTTTGATTCCCTAAAAATAAGTAAAGAAAACAGAATGGAGAACTCCCATGCTAGATTTAATTCTAACCATAAATGAACAAACTGGCTGTTGATAAAGAAGTGATCAAAATTGTTGGATGTTGTGGGCATCCCCTTTAAGCTTATAATGACAGGGAACAAACCACAAACCCCACTAAGTCAGTGGAATTTTGTAAAAATTTGGGGAAATAAATGGGAATAATCTCATGTGCAGAAATTTTAAAACAAAAAGAAAGCTTAGGAAACTAGTAGTTCTGAAAGACAGAATTCTCAAAGAAAATTAGTAGTTCTCAAAGATGGAATTCTAATATCTTCAGAGGTCATTCCAGTGAGGAAGCAAAAGGAAACTTTCAGAGAAACTCTGATAATCTCTTGTTTAAAAAGATGGGGAGGGAGGTACTTAACTAAAGATGGAAGAATAAAGGACTTAGATAGGGCCATGTTAATTCTCAGATATTTAAAGAGGAAACAAATAATTTGTCTTTATTTCTTAAATGGGTTCTTTGTAAGTTAGATTTATAACCAGAATTAGGAACAATATGACAAGATTGCTAGCTGATTTTCTTAAGGCTGGGAAAACCTTTCCAATATAATGCCAGCAGTGAGACTTCATATAATAGAATTCCAAGGATTCACCTGTGATGTTGGAACAGATTTCTGTATTGGGGAGGATTGCTTAGATCTCTTCCAACCATGAGTCACTGATCTTCATCTCTTTGCTTATTCAACTGGTACCTCCATTTGCACAAGCATTCTACCCTCCACCGCACACTTCCTTGACAGACGGAGTTCGGGCCCTCAGAACCTACCACAGTGCTGAAGCTCCAGTTCCTTTAGTAGCCTACCCCCCAGCAGGGGCGTTTAACCTTTCTTTTTTCTTGTGCTGCATGTTGGAAGAATAAGGGTTGTCTTGGGCCACATTAACTACACAAACACTAAGGAAAGCTGATGAGCAGTAAAAAAGGTCTGTTCATACTTCAGGTGATAAGCTAAACAAGTCTTCCTGCAGCCACAGTGTGCTTTATGCTCCATTCTGGCAGACTGCATTTCTACAATATTGAGAGCAAGGTTTGTGTTACTAGAGATGAGCTGCAAAATGATTCTGATTTAAGATTCTTAAATTCCAGTATTAAATTGACAATAAATTGGAAATTAGGTAACAGTTGGAAGATCTCTCAAAAAACATATTTTTGCTTTTCAGGACTTTGCACCCCGTGTAATTGTGATGTATATGATTGCTCTTCTTGCTTTCCTATTCTACATTTCCAAAGTCCCAGAACGATACTTTCCAGGTAAGTATCTTTTTTTATAGTAGTTTTGTAGCATTATTCTAAATATATGCTCAAAGTACATGCTTCACAGCATCAAAACCTAGATTTATTTCTTCAGTATTATTGATTACAGAATGGTTCTTCTATTCGCAGATGCTGTCTAGAAACTTTAACTTTCATTCCCTCAATATGAATTAAGTTCAGTGGGTGGAGTTACTGCTTTTTGACATTATGAACCAGTGACATAGCTGGTGTGCTGGACTCTGAGAGTCTTCTGACTGCCTGCCACTGTTTTGGTTTTTTTAAAGTGGAACACTAATTATCATCTGCCATTTACCTCTTTATATACCAGCTGGTTCTTAAAAAGTAATTTACATATGGACAGATATATAAAGTAAGAAAGGAAGACAAGAGACAAAAGATAATACAAGATGGATGAGGAAAAGAAGCCAGGTGTAGGATTGTTTCACGGTGTGTACATCATAAGTTTCTGCAAAATAAAGGCCACAAATCTGGCTGTCAACCTCCTGACACCCAGGGCCAGCATAAAAATAGTAAAAGTTAAGAGTCTTTATGTTTCCAATGCATTAAGCTAGTCATTCAAGAGGGATAGATTTCTCTGTTCTTCAATCCAGAGAGAAAAAATCTGATGGGAAATAACTAGGATAACACTGGGCGATCTGAGTGATGTTCTCCAGGATGCACATTTGCTTGACTTGGAGCGTCAGCTCTGAGATCAGACCACTTAGATTCAAATTCCACTTACTAGCTGCAGAAGCTAAATAAGTCACTTAAGCTCCCAGCTGTAGTTTCCTATCTGAAACATGGAGGTATTACTTTTTCTCCTGGGGACCTCGTGAGGATTAGATGACAAATTCCACACGAAGCACCTGACACTGTCCCCAGCAAGTCGTAAAGAATGAATGACAGCAGTTACGCTGACGGCGTCCCTCAGCCCCATCTTAGAAGAGAAATACGTGGCTTAGCACAGGACAGAATGTGCAAATCCAAGGTATGTTTTGGCTTGTCAGGAATAACATTTAGAGTACATAAAACAGTGGATTTTTTTTCCCTTTTTTTTTTTTAGTTTGGAGGGCCAAAAGTCGTGGCCGTTTAATTTCAAATTACAGACTTGCCCCCCCTCTTTCCATGGGTTCACAGTGACTTCCCTGTGAATCAGGGACAGGCTGTACCACTCACCACGTCTGCTGGGGAGGAAGAAGGGGCATCCTGGCCCAGAGGGCAGCATGGCGCAGGTCTTCAGGCCCTTCTCTGGGCCCTTGGCTTCTCACCACTGACCTTTAATTGAGAAAAAGGGAGTACAAAGGAGAACCCGAGTGCAACCTTAGGGTTTGGGAACATGTCCAGGACATGGCCTGAATTAAAGACCACCCTTCTTTAGCCAGGGGCAGAATTTTCTTCAGAAAACAATTTTCATAAAATATATTTTATATCACTTTATTACTAATTCTTTTAAAAATCCTGGTTTTTCTTTGTAATAGACAAATACAAAATTAAACCATGAAAATTCTCCACACTATATGATTATCGCTATAGCGTTTTTAGACTATAACATATTCAAATCAGGAGTTACCAGCTGTCTAACATAGGAGGCCCAGCAACAGTCAAATGTCATGTAACTTAACTTTTCCCAGGACGAACTTGACAGATGTGCCCATTAGCAGAGTGTGTGGTTGAGAGCAGGTGCACGGCAGCACTGGAGATACGGAGACAGTACGAGCAGAAGTGTCCTGGTGTGAGAAGTGATAAGTTGTCTCCAATGTCCTGCATAAAAGCCTTAGAAACCGCTCCAGCCAGTCCTCACGTATGACCTGGCTACAAAGAGGTGTGGACAATGTAGATACTTAGGATTGGGAAACCAAAAAGTTTAAAACTGAAACTTTGAGGCGGCGCCTGTGGCTCAAGGAGTAGGGCGCTGGCCCCATATACCGGAGGTGGTGGGTTCAAACCCAGCCCCGGCCAAAAAAAAAAAACCCAAAAAACTAAAAGTTTCATTCAGCTCAGGTTAGATTTTAAATACATAAACAACAGCCAGGTGCGGTGGCTCACACCTATAACCCCAGCACTTGGGAGGCCAAGGAAGTTGGATTGCCTGAGCTCACAGGTTCGAGACCAGCCTGAGCCAGAGTGAGACCTCATCTCTAAAAATAACTGGGCGTTGTGGTGGGCGCCTGTCATCACAGCTACTTGGGAGGCTGAGGCAAGAGAATTGCTTAAGCCTAAGAGTTTGAGGTTGCTGTGAGCTGTGATGCAGTAGCACTCTACCAAAGGCAACAAAGTGAGACTCAGTCTCAAAAAAAAAAAAAAAATAAATACATAAACAAAAAAATGATCGATAAGTCTGTTCCCTTGCTATCATAAGTGGAGTGCTTATCTGTTTGTTATTACAATATGTCAATTTCTTTGAAATTCTTTGTAAAAATGAATCTGTAGCCTTCACTAAACTATCAAAAGGGCCCATGGCGCACACACAGAGGAAGGCCAAGAACCCACACGGAGAGACTCTTATTGACTTAAACTGTAAACTCCGTGGTACCGTACCTCCTGTTCACGCTAAGAAAAGAGAGAATAAAGAATATTAACGTTACATACCCATGGGAGGACCATGAAGTTATTTACATTTAAGCTGCTATACTTCTTTTTTTTTTTTTTTTTTTATTTGAGACAGAGTCTCATTTTATCGCCCTCCGTAGAGTGCTGTACTGTCACAGCTCACAGCATACTCCAACTCCTGGACTTAGGCAATTCTCTTGCTTCAGCCTCCCAAGTAGCTGGGACCCCAGGTGCCTGCCACAACGCCTGGCTATTTTTCTGTTTTTTGTAAACTGCTATACTTCTGTGTTTGGTTATTTACTGGGAAAGATTAAGAAATTTTCTGTGTGTTACTTATTTAATCTTGGAATGTGACATTTAACCACAAAGACAAATTAAAGTCTCTGAAGTTGTATATGAATCAATCAACTAATTATCTCATTACTTACATTTTGCAGATTATTCCATTAGTCAAAGACAAAAGATTCAGGTCTGGCTTTTCTGCTTGCATACCTGCTTGAAATTAAAAAAATGCTTGTAGCAGGTTCACATCTAAACAGTAGTGCATCTGCTTCTCATAGATTCATCACTTTGTCATAAAATTTTCTTTTCATTCCTCCAATCATGAGTTGAAACATAGGAGACAAAATGTCAAATTTCTGAAATTTAGATTTTGAAAACACACTTAGGATTCCTAAAGTTCACCTGTGTACCTAATATATAAAACCTTAAAATTTGAGCCAAATATGAACTGATCCACTTAAAAAAAAATTTGGTTCTGAATTACTCTCCAGTCTGACTCTAGGTGCTTGGGAGACTACTGAAGGTTTTCTGTTGCTCAGCCATGCTTCCAAGGCCAGAGATCGAAGTATATTTTTCTTCTTATATGAACATCCTGCAATTAATAGTACTGTCTATTTTCCCTCCCAGGACAACTAAACTACCTCGGATCCAGCCACCAAATCTGGCATGTCCTTGCAGTAGTGATGTTATATTGGTGGCACCAGTCAACAGTATATGTCATGCAGTACAGACATAGCAAGCCTTGCCCTGACTATGTTTCACATTTGTGAATTCAGGTACGGCCGGTGGACTCAGTTGTTAAGCAATATAGAAGGGGGAGTTGTGTACCCCACTATTTGTAAGGTTCCCATCAGTTTTTCTTGTTTCCTCTTGTCATGAGTAATGCTTTATAAAAACGGAAAATGTGTATTTGGGATTA
>CAUYRH010143833.1:0-15607 GCA_963574655.1 Perodicticus potto
GCTTGAGGGATTCTCCTGCCTCAGCCTCCCAGGTAGCTGGGATTACAGGCGCCCGCCACAACGCCCAGCTGATTTTTGATGCAGTTCGGCCGGGGCCGGGTTTGAACCCGCCACCCTCGGTATATGGGGCCGGCGCCCTACACGCTGAGCCACAGGCGCCGCCCGTCATCTATTTTATTGCACATGTAATGAAGTTTTACTTGAAAACATTTCCAAATATAAGTAAGAAATGTGGAAAAAATTAAGTTCTCAAATAATCTTAGTACCCCAAAATAATCACTGTGAAGTGTTCAATGTATATTCTTCCAGACTCTTTCTTTCTTTTTTTTTTAGTAATTTTATTAAATCATAATTGTGTACATTAGTGCAATCATAGGGCAGAATGTGCTTCATATACAATCAGAAACATTTTGATCGTACTGTGAGAGATAGCCCTCATAGCATTTTCTTAATCACTATATAGACATTGATACTCTACACTTAATAAGTTTCACCAGTACCCTACTAAGATGCACCGTAGGTGTGATCCCACCAATTGCCCTCCCTCCACCCATCCTCCCCCCTCCCAGACTCTTTCACAGATATTTTAATTTTCTTCTACAAAGTAGAATCATACTGCCATAACCTATTTCTTTCACTTAACAACAAAGTGTGAGCAATTTTCCAGATCAATACCTTCATCTATATTTTAATTTTAATATAGAATTTATTTATTCCATCTCCTATTGGAGTAGGCATTATGTTCCTTCTCATTTTATTTGTACTATAAAACCTTCTTTGATGAGCACATATGTATATAAGTTATGCAGAACACTAACTGTGTTGTCCTACATGGTGGCCCTGGACATATCTGCAAATTTGTTCAGATATTATTTAGGGTAAATTTCTAAAAGGAGAGCTGCTGAGCCAAAGGCCATGTACATCATAATGCTTATCACAGCAAAAGAAAATATAAACAATCAAGATCTTGAACAATTAGGAGCAGTTAAAAAGTTATATTGTAACTATATGTGGATACTGTGTAGCTGTTTAAAAATATTTCATAGAAGAATATTAAATATTGTATTTATAGAAATGGGAATATGTTGACAAGGTATCACTGGTGAGAGGACTATGTCACACAAAAGTATATGTAATATTCATATTTTATAGAAGGGAAACTACATAAATGTCCTCAAAAAATAACTGAAGATAAATATTAAACGTTAGTAGTAAAAGTCCCAAAAGGAAAATGGATGAATCATGGTGTATTTACACAATGGAATATTATATAGCTATGACTACTCTACAGCTACCCATAATAATATGAATAGATTTTACTTCTAGAATGTTAAATTAATAAAACCCCAAAGACTACTAATAATAGGATATCTTTTTTTATATTACTCAAAAACAAGTAAAACTAAGCACTATAATATTTACAATGTTAAGTGAAAATCAGCAAACAAAATTATATAAAGTGTGATTACAACTATTTAAAAATATATAATTAGAGTCAAACCATTACAAGTAAACACACTGGAGATCGTAAACTATCATTTGCCTGTCATACATATATATATATTTATAATATAAATTATTAAAAATAAATGGAATATGAAACAAAATTTCAGGATAATGGTTATTGGGATTGAGGAAAGAGGGTCAGCATAGAGGACGATTATATAAATGAATTTCACCTGTCAATATTCTACTACTGGGATGATGTATCTCATTATGTAATTAAAATCCTATTTTGATTATTTAATAATTTAATGATTTTTAATAAAATTACATAAAAGAAAAGTTGAAGAATAAAAATGATAGAGGGCCATGCATGAATTAATGAGACAGTGTACAATGTAATCAATCCAATTTTGTGCACTTGATTTTCATTATATTTTTAAGAAATTACCTCTGGGTGGTGTGTATACATGTGATTTCATTCTCTTTGTGCTCTTTTCTAAATTTGAACATGTATTATTCTCAAAATTAAAAAAAAATTAATTTAAGCTTTATGTTGATGTGTTTTTAATGATATAGGAAAATGCAATATATTTATTGAAGAAAGCTCCAAATTACATAAAGGTCTAAAAATACATTTAAAAGACATAATAGGGACTGAAAAAGAAAGTGTTGAAATGCTAATAATTGCTTCTGCATATAGACATTTTAAATTCCTTTTTTTTGTTTCCATATATTAATATATATATTTAAAACCAAAGGTTACAGGGTAAGTTTATATTATTTTTCTTACAAAAGGAATACATACTTACTGTAAAATGCTAAAAAGGCAGTAGTATATAAAGTAAAAAGTAAAATTATCCCTCTCCTGATCCTACTGCCCAGAGATACCATGATTATTTATTTATTTGTTTCTTTCTTTCTTTCTTTTTTTTGCAGTTTTTGGCTGGGGCTAGGTTTGAACCCGCAACCTCTGGCATATGGGGCTGGCATCTACTCCTTTGAGCCACAGGCACCACCAAATATTTGTTTCTTACTAATACTTCTTCTCATTATGTGGGTGTGTTCTATGTTTTACAAAATGAAATAACCCCATATATATTATTCTCTGAGTTGCTTTCCCCCTGCTCAAAAGAAAGTCAAACAGCTATGGAGAATTCCAGAGTAGGGTGTACTGTAATATTTATTCAGTTCTTTCCACATGATAGATATGTAAGTTATTAACAGTTTGTTGCTATTATGTATAATGCTATAAGAAGCACTTTTATTAATAAATCTATTTTACATGATTACAAGGACTTTTAAAGCTAGAACCTTAAAAATACAACTTCTACATCAATGCTTCTGAGCTAAATTATCCTCCTAGCCTGAGGAACACAATTATTCTTATTAATTGTGGGTCAATATTTTGGATGGAAAATCCAATCTCCTTCCTTGAAATTATTTCTCCTAATAACTAGCAAAGTTAAGCATCTTTTCATAGGTTATTAGCTATTTGTATTTCTTCTGTTGGAAATTACTTGTTTATGTCGTCTGCCTATGATTTGTTGTATCATTTGGCTTTTTTCTTATTAATTTATAGGAGAACTCTGTATATTAGAACTGGTATGCTTTTGTGGGGTATATATTACAAATATGTGTCATTTGCCTTTTACATTAATTTGTGGTGCTATTTGCCATAAAGATTTAATTGTGTGAAGAGACAAACATTTTAGCCTTTCATTATTTCTCGATTTTGTCTCATGCTTAGAGTTCTGCACCCCAGTAAAACTATTCTCCTACATTTCTGCTGATTTTGCATGTATATTGTTTCTTTGAGACAGAGTCTTGCCTGTTCCAAATTCCTGGGCTCAAGCAATCCTCTTGCCTCAGCTTCCTAAGTAGCTGGGACTACAGGCATGTGCCACTGCATCTTGCTCTTCTAATATTTTGTATATACTTATTGCTTAGAGCACTTATCTATCTGGAATTGATTCTTCTTGTATATGTGTATGTATGGTGGGAAGTTGGAATCTGAGTATTTTATCAGAAAAGATAGTTTATCCAACTAATTTATTGAATTGAATTATTTCCATACTGATTCAGAATTCCTTTACCATGAACTACATGGTACATTTCTTATGTTTCTCTTCTGTTCAGTTGATAATATTTGTCAATTTCTGAGTTAGTACCTCACTGCTTTAATTTTACTGTAGCATTGTTTTCTTTTCTTCTTTTTCCAGATGAATTTTAGAATCAACTCATCAACTTCCATTAAAAAAAGTCCCTTGGAAATGTCCCAGACCTTTTGAGTAACATGTCAAGGATCACCATCTTTACGATAGTGAGTTTTGTGTGTGGGAATATGGTGTCTGTCTCAATTTATTTAATCATATTTTAGTTCCCATTAAGATATTCAATGATTGTTAGGCTTGTTCTTTGTTATTTTAGTTTTTTTGTTTTTATGTGAATAATAATGCATTTAAAAGTTCATTATCAGCTCGGCGCCTGTGGCTCAACGGGCTAAGGTGCCAGCCACATACACCTGAGCTGGCGGGTTCGAATCCAGCCCGGGCCTGCCAATCAACAATGACAGCTGCAACCAAAAAATGGTCGGGCATTGTGGCGGGTGCCTGTAGTCCCAGCTACTTGGGAGGTGGAGGCAAGAGACTCACTTGAGCCCATGAATTGGAGGTTGCTGTGAGCTGTGATGCCACAGCACTCTATCTAATGTGACAGCTTGAGGCTCTGTCTCAAAAAAAAGAAAAAGTTCATTATCAATAGTGTATTAAAAACCTATTGATTTATAATATTTATCTTGTATCCAGGCATCATATTAAACTGCTCCTAGCTCTAACAGTGGATTTTATTTGCAATTGATTATCTTGAATTCCTAGGAACCCAATCATGTCATTTGTCAATAATAGAACATGTGTCTTTTCCTTGCTAATGTTTGTGTGTAATTTTCTTTTAGCATGTGGTTAAAGACTTTATGACTTCCAGGACAATACAGATTGATGTTGTTTAATAAAGAAAAGGCAAACTTTTCTTGTTTTTCACACTATTAGTAATGCCTCATTGTTTCACTCTAAAATATTATAATTGCCATTGTTTCTGATCAATGTGCTTTTTAATTATGGAAATGCCTTTCTACTCCTGATTCACTTATAATTTGATCAGGAATGGATATAGTCTCTTATCAAGATGTCATTTGTGGCATCTGCCAAGCTGACATCAAGATGATAATATGGTTGTTCTCTTTAATCCACAAATGTAGTTCATAGCCCAATGTTGAGCTTTCCTTGCATTGCTGGAATAAAACTTATTTGGTGGTATTTTTGTATGTGGTCATTTTATTTAGGATGTAAAATTCTATATTAACAAGTGGCTATAAAAGTGCCTCCTCACCTTTCTCACATCATAGCCCACTGGGATAAATAGACAAGATTGCTCAGGGCAGAGGCAACTGGCCTCTCAGGCTCTGCCTTGCTGCCACAACGCCTTAGGAGATAAAGATTATAGCATATGTATAACCCAATCACAGAATACCAATGTGCCAAGGTACACATGTTGGGAAATTCTCATTTATTGTTTTCCTTTGTGTGATGCCCTTTTTCTAGTTTGATGTCAGGATTATGTTACCCTTGTAAATGAATTTGAATTTGTTTTCTTTTTCTACAATGTAAGTAATTTAGACACAAACTGTTCTTTAAACAGTTGGTAACACTCATGTATAAAATCTTTTTGTCTTAGTGCTTGTTTGGGGCTAAAACTTAAATATTTTTTCAGTTTCTCTAGAATTAGTTTATCCAAGTTTTCTCCTTCCTCTGGAGTTAATTTTGTCAAGATTTCATCCCTTAATTGGATTTTCAAATGTACTGATTGGAAGTTGCACATAATATTTTCTAATGTGTTTTAATTTATATATGTGTGGCTATATACCTTTTTAAAAGTTCTTTGATGGAACTTTCCACAGGTTTATATATTTTATTTTCTGTAATCTATTTTTTTAAAATACCAAGTATTTTTCAAATAATACTTTCTGCTCTTATAAATTTCTTCTTTTTATATTCTTTGGTTCTGATTGATCTTTTTCTAACTTCTTTAGGTGAATTCTTAGTTTGCCTTTCAATCTTTCTTATTTTCTACTTAATGCATTTAAATTCTAAATGTTCCTCCAAAACCAGCTTAGATTATACCCTATATTTTTCACAGACAGTATTTTCACAGTCCTCTTTTTGTCACTTAGTCTATAGTTAAAATTTTGTTTTCCTTTTTAATCCAAGAATTATTTAAAAGTGTATATATTTCAGCCTGATTGGGTTTTAGTTGTTATTGTGTTTTTCTATCCTTTTGTCCCCCGGTCAATACTATTTTTACTATCTTATGAATAAAGTATGCATCCTGCATGAGTTATACACTTTGGAAAACTTTTTGTGTATCCTATACTAAGTAATAAATATTTTATAAATATTCCATGGGCAATTGAAGCAAATATCTACTTCCTTTTTGTTGGGGTATGTATTATGTCATGTTTCTACATATTAAATATGTTCATTGTTATTAAAATATTCTATTTTTGTCTACTTGACCTAAATTTTCTAATAAAAATTTCAAAATCTCTCAATTATTTACTCACAGTCTCTTTCTATTTCTATCTTCTCGTTTTATATATTTGAAATTATTTCTCAGTGCTTTAAGTTTTATGATTATCTTATTGGATTGTGTTAGTTCTCATTATATATTAGCTCACAAAGATACCTTCTTTGACTCATTTAATAATTTTTTTTGCCTTGACTTTTCTTTGCTACCTCTACTTTATTTTTGTTAACATTTGCCTGGTATATTTTTATTTATTTCAATATTTTTAGCTGTTTTTCTATTTTTTTGGTCTATGCTTTCAAAACAGCACATGATGAAATTTTCTTTGCACTCCTTTTGACTTCCTCCACCTTTAAAGTTCACAATTAAACCTTTCAAATTTGTTAAAATTATGATATTAATTTTTTCCCTCATTTCATTTTTTTTTTATCTTCTTACTAGATTACCAAAGTGCATGTACTCCTTTTCCCTATACTGGTTTAGAAGTTAGAAATATCACTTCTCACAGTTATTACACTGACATACCTATCTATAAATATATACTTTCACACTTATGGAACTTTGAAATGACTATGTAATATTTTTGTGATAAAAGTAGAGAGGAAAAATCTGCTTTTACATGCATGTGGTATTGCTTCCTTTCTTGCCGGTCTCACTCCCCTTGCTTGGGCTATCATCATCTAAATTTTAGACCCTTTTATCAAACTCGGAATCCTCACTACTCTCCTGTCCATCTTGTTGATTGCTACCAACTTAGTCTCCTTAAAGATCATTTTCTCATATCACTCAAAAACTTACAAATATGGCTTCTAAATTAAATCCAAACTTCTACCTGTGATATCCAAGTCCCTCATGCCCCTCCTTACATAACCACCTCTGTTCTCTACTTGCCCAAGGTTCATCTACTCTAGACAGACTGATTTCCTCACTACCTCATACAAACATCAGTTGGCTGTTCCTTCCTTTACTTTCATTCATTTTGTTCTCCACGTTGTTTCATTTTTTTTAAAAAAAATTTCAGATTAAGATGAGAATACAATTAAGGTATATTTTCTGCATTTGTTAGGTGAAGTCCAAGTTATAGCTGAGTCCTTCACCCATGAGGTGTGCCATATACCCCTACATTATGCTTGTTAGGTGAGAGCTTACCAATCCTCCTCTCCTCCCTCCTTTCCCTACTTGAGTTTAATTGTGTTTTTCTCTTGTCTATACTTATTTGTGTTTTCTCAGAGTCCCACTCAACCACACCTGTCTCAGAGGATTTGTTATCCTACCCTAATAGTTTTCTATCAGGGGACATCTTCATTTTCAGGGAGGAGAAATATGAGGGCTGTCCAGAAAGCATTCAGCCATGTTATAAGAAAAATAGAGACATACGTAGTTGTATACTTTCTGGACAGCTATTGGACTCTGGCTACAAAACTGCAGGAACGAACTTCAAAGTTTTACCTTGAAATCTTCAAATATCTAATGTTCATTGAAAAAAAATATTGTGACCATATTCTAAAATGATTTAGTGTGATATTAATTCCCCCCCTCCAAACCAAAGTTTCCTTATACTTTTACCTAGGTAACAATGCTGGTCAGTGTCACCTCAATTTAAACCTTTTCCTATTTTTGGTACTTTTTGAATCTTCCCTAGGAGAAGAAAATTGATCTCCTACTCCCTTGAGAGTTGGTTGCTCCATTTCATCTCTTAGTTCATGATCTTGAGGTCTACTGGAAGTTTCTAACAGTTGTTTTAGACCTGAAGCCCCTACAGAGCCTTTGTTTCCATTTCAGTCATTGTGGCCCTTCCTGTGCTGGAATGGAGCCAGGAATGGGGCCCAAGAACTCTAGGCACTGGAAAAACGTGTGTTTGAGACAGAGTCTCTCTATGTTGCCTTTGGTAGAATGCCGTGGTGTCACAGCTCACAGCAACCTCCAGCTCTTGGGTTTAGGTGATTCTCTTGTCTCACCCTCCCAAGTAGCTGGGACTATAGGAGCCCCTCACAATGCATGGCTATTTTTTTTGCAGTTGTCATTGTTGTTTAGTGGTCCTGCCAGCCTTGGTGCATGTGGCCAATGCCATAACCACTATGCTACAGGTGTTGAGCCTGAAAAACCATGTATTGTCTTAATATCATCATGGATTAATGAATTCTTTACGGTGCTCCTACTCCAACAAGCCAAGGTATTTTTCATATTTTGTACTTTTGCTTCTACCCTTCCCACCTCTTCCGGATGTCTCTTCCCCCAGAATTACTAGATGGGAGACCAGATGCAAGCATACTGACCTCATGAGGTAGAGTTCTGCTGGACCAAAAAAGCTGAATTCTTGCTTAACTACTGCCCTTTTTCTAGATTTACAATAATTTTGTTTGTTTACACTATGCCATTTTTATTTCTGGATTTTTACTTACAAGTTTTCTTAATTTTGTGGCTGATAATTATTGAGACAATTTGCTTTCCTGGTGATCATTGTTAGCACAAGTCTTCTCCCTTTTTCCTTGTATTTCTCATTTTTAGTGAAAAAAGCATGCACTTTCCCCCACTAATGGGTAGTATAAAGTCTGAGTTTTTTATAGCTCACCAAAGCTTCCCTTGGGCTCCTAGGATGCTTTAGCATGTGTTGCTGCATATGTTCACATAGGATGGGGTCCTGACACATCTGAATTGACTACTGTCTCACTACTATAAAGTCTGAGTTTTTTAATAGCTCACCAAGCTTCTCTTGGGCTCCTAGGATGTTTTAGCATGCGTAGCTGCAAATGTTCACACGGGATGCGGGCCTGACACATCTGACTGACTACTATCAGTCCTTTCTGAATAATGATATGATAAACTCATATAAAATGATACTGTGAATGTGAGACAGTGGCTACTGTCTCACTATCATTTTATATGAGTTTATCATATCATTATTCAGAAAGGACTCATGCAATATATATCCCTCTATTTTGAACCAAGGATAGTATCACAAAGGTCTTGTCTTCATCAGCAACATGAAAAATGAAGCAATACCCAAATGCCTGCGCAATATCGATTTCCCAGTAACTGAGGAAGCACATACATCAGGTTTAATACCCAGACTCAGGTAGAGTTGATTGTTTGAGGATCACAATTACTCATGCATTTCCCACAGTCCAGCCTCTGACCCTTGCTACAATAATCTGTACTTGTTCTGAATCTAATTACATAATATATTAATAGAAACCTTCTTACATCCTTACTGCATGTTGTTCTTGTAAGGGTCACTATGGACTTTTGGCCTTTCATAAATCACTGGTTCCAGGTGACAATAATCACTTTTTAAAAATTAAAATTTTCATAGACTAGTGGGAGCATTGTTAACCTGGCTTCTATGTCACAGCTTCGAGACATCTTTGAAAGTATCCTTGCTTCCTCCCAAGAATAGGAGGTCCAAAACTCATTTAAAGTTTGCTACTCTCTAATGACCCTGGTTTTGTTTTAGTGAACAACTAAGATGCTAAACTCAGGATGCTAGAAATAGCAATTATTTCACATGAGTGCTTGAGGTAGAACAGGGCAACATCAGGCTACTATCCATTTTCATGATTAATCAAAATTATTTCTTCTTTCGAAAACATACCACAAGTTAACATTTTTGCTATTAAGTAATTATTTCTTTTTGTCAGATTTAATGTGAGTTTATTAATCCAATCTTTTATTTGTGTTTTTGTGCTAACAGTTTGGCTGCTTTTCTATTGACAATGTGACATGAAACCATACTATGTGTTCTAATCACACTGTTGTCCTCCTCACTTCCAATTTAGCAGCCTTAATTTCCCCCCCACCCCATTAGCTTATGTTTCTTAAAAGTGGTCAGAGACTGTGTAACTTCAAACGATGTCCATTAATGTCACTGAGATCCCAGTTATTTGAAAAGAAGAATCCACATCCTCCTTCAAGGAATAAAAAGAGCATAAATAGCTCAAAAAGAACATCAAAGAATTGTCTAAAAGTTCACTTTATTGATTTAGTTCCAAAGAAACTAGTTTTTCTTAAAAACATTCATACAGGCATTTTCAATATTGAACTCCATTTCCTTAAAGGTGTTTGGATAAATGCAGACATTTATCTCATTGCTATACTAGCTCATCTTTGCAATTGGCAGTTTAAAATATCAGAAATGTGGCTACGTGAATGTCAGAAATTGTCAGGTGTTAAATTTTTTTATCCTGAAACGTCAAGTTGGGTTACTAAGATATGTCTGTATCATTCACAGTATTGTTTATCATAAGAACCAAGTCATAAAACTGGAAGATTAAAAAAACAAAGTTCAATTGCAATTTTATGCCCAAGTCATATTCACTTACCTTCTCTGTCCATTCAGGCTGCTATAACAAAATAACACAAACTGGGTGGTTTATAAGCAATAGAAACTTATTTCTTATAGTTCTGGAGGCTAGGAAGTCCAATATCAAGACAGATTTGGTATAAGGTGAAGGCCCACTTTCTAGTTCATAAATGGCACCTTCTAACTGTGTCCTCACATGGTGGAAGAAGCAAGGTTGCTCTATGGGGCTCCTTTTATAACAGCATTAATCTCATTCATGAGGTCTCTTCCCTCATGTACTAATCCCCTCCCAAAGGCCACACCTCTTAATGTCACATGAAATTAGGTTTCAACATGAGTTCTAGGGGGGATACAAACACTCAGACCATATACTCACCCTTCTTTTAATTCTCTTCTCACTATCCCCACAAATCTGGGTATTGTATTTTTACAGAGTTTCTTAAGAAAATAAGGACAAAAAACATTTAAAATTTCAGTGCAGGAGGGGAAGGGGGAGATGGCCAACTGGAGCCCAGCTTTCAGCAGAATCTCCCATCCAGAGGGAGAGATAATGGCCACAAAGAACCTAATAAAGCTGAAGGTCAGGAGCTGAGCTGAGAGAGATTGATAACTGTGTGTCATTTCTGCTGAGGGGAGCTGCAACTCCAAGAAAGCAAATTTTAGGTACAAAACCCATCCCAAAGGAGATGAGTGTCCTCCACCAAGAGAGTGGCTTGCTGTGTGATCTCTACAAGTGAGCACTGAACTGAAGACTTCTTGTCTCACCCCATGGGAGAGAGTCTCTGGAGCCTGAGACTCCTTCTCCAGAGAGACCCTGCTGTGAGCCTGGGCCTTTTCTTGTCGGGCATGAAAGTTGAATAAATATTTCCCCTGTGAATTTGAACTCCCAGTCCACCCTTCCCCCCTCACCCGGTGGACTAGAAGCCCAACCCTTACAGAGATAGACCAGAATGTCCATGGTTCTTTGCTAGGACAGGGTATTGCATGGGCCACAGCTGTGCAGCTGCACTGAAACAGTGAAACCAGTAGCAGTGCAGAAAGGCACAGTGGGGAGGGTGGCTGGTCTGGTGCTATGAAGGTGCAAATCAGCGGCGGGTGGAGGCATGGATAGCTGCATGGCAGCTTGAGGCTTGGGAACCCACACAGAGGCTCAGAAACCCATGTGGCAGTGCAGGAACCGACATAGAAGTGCAGAACTGCCTGAGGCACCTGTCACACAGCATCAGTGATAGTATAGCAATCCTGCCAGTGTCAAATTTCAGAGAGATACCTTCCCAATTCTGTGGACTGCCAGAGGGAGCCAGACCTCGCCCTGCAGGGGTACCAGTGGAACAGCGTGGCTGGGGCATAGGCACCATCTCTGAGGGACAAATACATTTGCTGCTTTGTTAACTTCTGGTTTGGAACAAACTCATGAGGAACACTCCCCAGTTTCCATTGAGCACCTGAGGTACTCAGGCTTCAGCTCCCCCTCCAGCTGTGGCAGAGTGTGGCATCCTGGTTGACGAAGCATTGACTCACCTTTGACTCTGGCAGGCACAAATCCCTGGAACATTTGCTCATTGGAGGGAACTGGGTCACAGCCCCGCAGAGTTACCAGTGACTGGGTGTGACAGAGGTGCAAGGTGGGAAAGGGGGCACCAGCCCCCATGGATTCTTTTGCCAGGTAGGCCTTTATGACTCCATGGAGCACCAGAGTGAGTCACACTTGAGCTGCCAGTGGAGCTGTCTAGTTACTGGAGACCTCCTTTTGAACGCTCCCACTTGGTCTGCATATGTGCTGACCAGGACAATTGTTTTGGAACTCTTGACCAGGGCTGATCACCTGGGTACCATCCAAGGTTGTACTCTGGTTGTGTTGTAGTGGAAGGGTCTGATTCTCCTCTTCCAGTTGTTGCCCATGGGGGGCAGGGTGTCTTAGTTGCTTATATTTCTCCACAGCTGAGATTTGAGCCCAAAGCCACTGATTCACTAGGATTGGACAGAGACTCACTGAATATAAGATAGAGCCACCTAGCTCCATCACACCAAGCAGGTCCCCAGAGTCTCAGGCTGCAGTACTGAACAGGAAATTTGTAAAGCTTTAGGGGAAAAGCCACAGTCACTAGTCTCAGCTCTTCGGTAAAGGGCTGGTAAATTACAACTCTAGGAGTGCTCAATCCAATTTCAACTTATCAGCTTCTTTAGCCAAACAGTGAAAAATAATCATGGGGTGGAATCAGCAGAAAAACTCTGGCAATCTGAATACTCAGAGCAGATCAACTCCCCCAAGGAACAAAGGAGACACAACAGAAGATCCCATTGATAAACAAATGGCTGAGATGTCAGAAATCGAATTCAGAATTTGGATTGCAAATAAGATTAACAGAATGTAGGCAAAGACAGAATTAGAAATTTAAGGAGCAATTCAAAATTTGTCTCAAGAATTCAATGAATTCAAAGACAAAATCACCAAAGATTTTTGACACATTGAGGTAAGAACTTGCAGCACTCAATGGTCTGAGAAATACAATAGAATCCCTCAGTAACAGAATGGAGCAGGCAGAAGAAAGGATCTCTGAAGTTGAAGACAAAGCTTATGAATGTTCCCAAATGCTCAAAGAAGAAAATAAGTGGAGAGCAAAAACGGATCATTCCCTGAGAGAGTTGTGAGATCACTTCAAAAGAGCAAACATTCACCTTATAGGAATTCTTGAAGAAAAGGGTGTTCCTAAAGGCACAGATGCTGTACTCCAAGATATAATCAAGGAGAATTTCACAAGAATTCTTGCCAGTCTTGCCGAAATTCAGATAGGAGACAGTTTCAGAACCCCAGCATGACTCAATCCAAGTAAAGCATCTCCTAAACACATTGTAATTAACCTTACCAAAGTTAATTTGAAAATTCTACAAGCAGCCAGACATAAGAAAATCATAAACTACAAAGGGAAGAATATTGGAATGACTGCAGATCTCTCAGCTGAAACTTTTCAAGTCAGAAGAGGATGGTCAACCTTCAATCTCCTAAAACAAAATAACTTTCAACCCAGGATTCTATATCTAGCTAAATAGTTTCACTTGTGATGGGGAAGTCAAAAACTTTAATGACATACACATGTTGAAGAAATTGGCCATAACTAAACAAGCTCTCCAGGGTATTCTCAGACCCATCCTCCACAAGGACCAGCACAATGCTCTACCACCACAGTAAACTCACTCAAACTTTTGATCAAAACCCAACTTCCACAATGGAGAAAGGATTAAAAACATCCACTGGACTTTGAAAAATCTTGACACCCAAAATACTTCCAGGCTTATCAATTCTCTCAATGAATGTGAATGGTTTAAATTATCCTCCAAAGAGTCACAGGTTGGCTAACTGGATACATAAACTCATACCAGATATTTGCTACATACAAGAATCTCGTCTTACCTTAAAGGATAAAAATAGTCTCAGGGTGAAAAGATAGACATCTATAATTCAGGCAAATGGAAATCAGAGAAAAGCAGGGGTTGCAATTTTATTTACAGATACAATATGCTTTAAACCAACAAAGGTAAGGAAAGATAAGTATGGTCACTTCATATTTTTAAGGGAAACACTATACATGAAGAGATTTCAATTATTAACATTGATGCACCCAACCAGAAAGTTCCTGAATTTATAAGGGGGACCTTAACAGACATGAAAAATTTGACATCTTCCAGGACCATAATAGTTGGAGATTTTAACACCACTTTGGCAGTATTGGATAGATCCTCAAATATGATAAGAAACAAAGAGGGTGGCACCTGTGGCTCAAAGGAGTAGGGCTCCAGCCCCATATGCCGGAGGTGGTGGGTTTAAACCCAGCCCTGGCCAAAAACTGCCAAAAAAAGAAAAAAAAAAAGGGGGGTGGTGCCTGTGGCTCAGTGAGTAGGGCACCAGCCCCATATGCCAGAGGTGGTGGGTTCAAACCCTGCCCTGGCCAAAAACTGCAAAAAAAAAAAAAAAAAAGAAACAAAGAAATATTGGACTTAAATTTGGCTCTACAACAAATGGATTTGACAGACATCTACAGAACATTTCATCCTCACAAAACTGAATACACATTCTTCTCATCAGCCCATGGAACATCCTCCAAAATTGAACACATCATAGGTCACAAGTCTAACCTAGGCAAACTTAAAAGAGCAGAAATTATTCTTTGTATTTTCTCGGACCATCCTGGAATAAAAGTTGAACTCATTAACAACAGGAATCTGCAAACTCACACAAAGACATGGAAACTAAATAATCTTATGCTGAATGATAACTGGGTCATAGATCAGATTAAAGAGGAAATAAACAAATTTTTGGAACAAAACAATAGTAAAAACATGAATTATCAGAACCTGTGGGATACTGCAAAGGCAGCCCTAAGAGGGAAATTTATAGTGTTGCAAGCCTCCTCAAGAAAACAGAAAGAGAGGACAACTTAATGGGACATGTCAAGCAACTGGAAAAGGAAGAACGTTACATACAACTCCAAACCCAGCAGAAGAAAAGAAATAACCCAAATTAGAGCAGAATTAAATGAAATTGAAAATAAAAGAATTATTCAAAAGATCAGTGAATCAAAACTTTTTTTTAAAGATTAACCAAATTGATAAACCTTTGGCTACCCTAACCAGAAACAGAAAAGTAAAATCCCTAATGTCACCAATCAGAAATGACAAAGGCAAAATGACAACAGACACATCAGAAATTCAAAAAATCCTTAACAAATACTACAAAAAGGTCTACTCTCAGAAACATGAACATCTGAAGGAAATAGACCAATACTTGGAAGCATGCAATCTTTGTAGACGTAGCCAGAAAGAACTGGAAATGTTGAATAGACTTATATCAAGTAGTGAAATAGCATCAACTATATGAAATCTCCCAAGAAAGACAAGTCTGGGACCAGATGGCTTAACATCAGAATTCTACCAAACCTTTAAAGAGGAACTAGTACCTATATTACATAACGTTTTCCAAAACATAGAAAAAGAAAGACTACTTCCCAACACATTCTATGAAGCAAATATCACCCTGATCCCCAAACCAGGAAAAGACCCAACAAAGAAATAAAATTATAGACCAATATATTTTATTAAAATAGATGCAAAAATATTCAATAAGATCCTAGCAAACAGAATCCAGCAACACATCAAACAAATACACCATGACCAAGTTGATTTTATCCAGGGTCTCAAGGGTGGTTCAATATATGTAAATCTATTAACATAATACATTATATAAACAAAATAAAAAGTAAAAACTATATGATTCTCTCAATTGAT
>CAUYRH010143835.1:0-54988 GCA_963574655.1 Perodicticus potto
TGGGATCCGGGCAAAAACCCCGGCCCGTCCTACCTTCCCCCCCGGCGGGGGTTTTTTTTTTTTTTTTTTTTTTTTTAATTGAGACAGAGTCTCACTTTGTCATCCTGGGTAGAGTGCTGTGGCGTTACAGCTCACAGCAACCTCAAACTCTTGGGCTCAAGCGATTTTCTTGCCTCAACCTCCCTAGTAGCTGGGACAACAGGTGCCCGCCACAATGCTTGGCTATTTTTTTTTTGTTTAGCAGGCCTGGACCAGGTTCAAACCCACCAGCCCCAGAGCATGTGGCCAGCACCCTAACCACTGAACTATGGGTGCCCAGCCACATGCAGTACTGCTGACAGAATTGCAGGTTCTCCATACTGACTTTCCGAAACAGCGGAGCACTGCCTCCCACCACATGTTGGACTTATGGATGAGCAATGCTGTGCTGCACCTGTCAGGTGGCAGGTGTCTCACCTGTGGCTGCTCAGGTGACAAACGTGGACCTGCAGGTCAGCACAGGTGAAGCCTCAGACCCTTAGTCATGTGGCGTGGGGTGGGGGCTTCTGATCCTGAAGGGCCCTTTCCTGTAAGTCTGAGCCAAGAGTGCCTTCACCTCCCTCATCCTCAGTTTCTCTGTCTGTAAAGTGGGAATAACAGGGGCATGATGACATGCTCACTCAGGACCTGGCACATAGGGAGTACTCCATCCACAGATGGCCCTGTTCCTTGGCCAAGCAGTGGGGAGGGCTGGGAAGGGGCCAGAGCAGAGACGCAGCAGCTCAGCGGGCAGCTGCCCAGAGGGGTCTGCAGCACTTTCTCCAGATAAGTCGGTCGTAGGGCTGAGGTTTGCTGACTCCAGAGCTGTGTGAGCTGGAGGCAAACCAGCAACAACGATTAAAAATACCACACTGCTGGGGCGCTGCCTGTGGCTCAGCGAGTAGGGCGCTAGCCTCATATACTGAGGGCTGCGGGTTCAAACCCGGCCTCGGCCGAACTGCATCAAAAAATAGCCGGGCGTTGTGGCGGGCGCCTGTAGTCCCAGCTACTTGGGAGGCTGAGGCAAGAGAATCGCCTAAGCCCAAGAGCTGGAGGTTGCTGTGAGCTCTGTGACGCCACAGCACTCTACAGAGGGCGACAAAGTGAGACTTTGTCTCTAAAAAAAAAAAAAAAACAAAAAAACCACACTGAGAATGCAAAGACAATAGGAAATGGCTCATCCACTGGTTACAGTAAGGAAAATACATAGGCAAACGTACAATTAGGGGGACAGAAGGAAGATGTGTTGGATCTTGTGATGGGTGGGATAATGGAAGGGGTCTTGCTTCTTTAATGTTTTTTTCTTATTTTCAGGTTAATATGAGGATACTTTCTTTCATGTTTCTAAGTTTTAGAAGCAAACCCCGGGAGATCAGTTTATAAGAGGGGTGGTTCCGCTTTCCGGGAGGGAGCCCCTTCTGCCCCTCCTCTGAGAGAACAACAGTTGTAGGGCCCCTCTGACATGTTGCTGGAGATCAATGAACAGCATCCATTCCCTTCAGCCAAGACGAAATAAGCACCTACTGTGCGTGTGCCAAGGGCTGACAGGACCTCTCTGTCCCTGGTTCTGTGACCACACGGTGCCCCTGGGCACACTGCCTTCCGCGCCACCCCCCGAGTTCACTGAGCTCCCAACACGGGCCGGGCCTGCACCGAGCACTTGGCGCGTATAACCTCTTTCTCATTTGTCTCTTTGTCATTCAGCAAGTTTCTGCTGAGTCCCTACTAAGTGCCAGGACCCATCCCTGGCTCTGGAACCCAGAGGTAGAGCAGGTCGCTGCCCTCCTGGACTTAGTCATTCTATGAAAGACAGCAGACAGCAAACAGACGGGAGTATGTGATAATTCCAGACAGGGCCACATGCAAGGAGGCCTCTGTGACAAGCGGATCTTCTAGCAAGAGAGAAAGCAGTGGGCGGAGGTGGGCCTCCTTCGGTGCGGGTGGGAAGGGGGTCCCTGCGAGGTGAGTCTGCTGAGGCCTGCGTCCCATGCAGGAGCCACCGTGTAACGAGCCCAGAGCAGGCGCTTCTGGCAAATGCCAGGGCCCTGAGCAGACAACGCATGTGGGCACATGGTATTGTCATGAGCCCTTTCTCTGGATGTTGAGGATGTGAGGACAGTGGGGATAGTGTGGAGAAGCCTTGCCAAGGTCCACCTGCAGGCTATGGGGAAGGGTTGGATTTGACTTCAGTACTCCCTGGAGTAGTGAAGGGCTATACAATTCTTTTCACCTGGATTCATCACAAGACAGATGTTCCTCTTGAATTTCATATAAGAGACAACTGTTGCCAATACCCATGAAATAAGAACATCTATAAATCCAGGCAGGGCTCCCAGGAGGGTCTGTGAAATGTCAGAGCTGGTCCAACCATCTTGTTTACATCTTAGAGAACTGGTAGCACCCAGGGTGGGTAGAGGTGCTGGCTAGGGGGTGGGGCTAAGGCTGGGACTCCAGGCTCCTCACCCAACTCATCTTCCTCTGCTCACGTCAGCTTCAGCTGATGGCATGTCTATATGAACCTGTTGTTTCAATTCTTCCCTCTTTTCAGGCTGCTCACTGCCAAGGAGTAAAATCTACCCCAGCAGCCTCGCCTCCAGCCCACCATTACCTAGTAGTGAGGCTGGCTGCCTTTGGCCCTGTGGGCCTCTACTGCAGGGTGGGGGGCGGTCAGGCTGGCCACAGACTGACTTTGGCCAGTCAAGGAGAAGGGTTTAAACAAAGGTCCCCCTTCCTGACCTTTGGAGTACAGAAGATAACCTCAAGGGGTGCACCACTGGAAGCCTCTGGCCTTGGCCACTGCCTCATCTCACCAGTACAGGTCTCCATGTGGAGACCTCCCCAGCCAGGTGACAGACCCTCCCTCTCCTGAGGCTCTGCTCTCTCAGCTGGGGCAGGCGCCTGGGGCTGACCAGCAGGCAGGCCCTGAGCAGGTGGAGAGGCCCCGCTGTCTGCCTCCCCTTCCTGTGAGTAGGGGGTCTGTGCCAGGGGTAGGTCAACCTGGGGAAGAGCCTCCTTGAGCAACAGAAAGTCCTTCTCTGTTAACTGAAGCCCATTCCTTCGGTTCTGTCCTCCAGAGATTTGCTCACATGATCAATATGCTTTTAATTAGACTTTGACTATGTTGAGATGACTATGTGGTCTTCGGAGTCCTTTTTTCTTTATGCCAACAAGCTTCTTAAAGTATCCTGCGGTGGGGTGGATCAGGTGGTCACAGGGAGCTGTCACTCGATTTTCCGACCTCGTAGGGGTTGGCTCCTTTGTTCTGCTTGTCCAGGACGTCCAGCCCCTCTCGAAGGCTGTAACCTTAGATGGACACACCCTGGCAGAGGCACAGACGTAGCAAGAATGAGGGTCATTTTGTGTGAGATTCGCATGACACTTAAGGGTGAAACACCTGCCATCCTCCCTCTTTCAGGCACTCCAAGTCAAAAAAGATCAACCCTACTTACCCTTGCCCCAAACGCTCACCTCTCTGGCACACAGTAGGTATTCAATTAATTCTTATTGAATGAAAGGGGATTCAGTTTCCCCGTGAGAGGGCTGACCCACTGCAGCACTGTCCACCTGAGAGGCAGTCGCGCCTGCACAACCTTCTCCTGTCTCCCACACCAGGAACGAAGAAAGTCTCTCCTAGAAATGCCCTCAAGGTGCCCCCAAGAGGAAGGACGCTGCCCAAAGGTCTGCTGGGATCTCTTGCTGAGAAGACAAGACTCTGGACACAAGGTTAAGCAAAGAGCTTTTTATTCAAACGAAGAGGCAAAGGTTTGCACCCAGCCTTTTTCCCTATCAGTTCTCATCTTGTTTTGACATCACTTGCAGTACTTTCAGTTTAAGGCTAAGCAGAAGAATGTTATGCTGACAACAGCTGCCACAGAAAGAAGGCCACTGTGTCACTGGCATGAGGGGAAAGGGCTCAGGATATTGGACAGGTTATTACCCACCTAACCCTGGCTGAGGTCCAGCTCAGTGCCTCCCGGAACAGGGCTAAGGGATGTGGCTGAGGTCTAGCATGGAGGTGAGGTGGGTGCAAGGAGGGGCACAGTCCCCCTCTCTACCCCAACTTTCCATTCCAGAGCAGCTGGTCTGCAAATAGGATTGGCTTTGGGGCTGGTGAGTACTTCAGCTTTTAGGCCAAGCTGGCCCCTCAGAGGAGCAGTTTTAACCCCAATGTGAAAGGACATTTCTCAAGGGCCATGAGGATTTGCAGGCCCCTCTGGCCTTGCGCCTGAACTCAGCACAGAGGCCAATGTTAGAAAACAGTGACAGGAAAACCCTTTCCCTTATTCTGACTGCTGCCTCCTGACCCCAGGGGGCTGGCCCTGCATTCCTCCTTGGCTCCAAGCCAGTTAACTGTCTCTAGAGCTGACTTGGGCTCCTTATGTCATCCCTAAATATTAAAGCTGATATGAACCAAGAAATGGGGCCTGCAGAATGGGTGTGGAGGCCCCAGCCTTCCCGGTTCCCTGTTAGTGCTGGAGTCCTGCCATCACACTCTGGCCTGGACACACTGGAAAGTTTTGAGCAAGATTAGGCCGAGGAGGCTTTGTGAGCACTGGCCCCTCTGAGCAATGCCCTGGACTCTGGGGGTCCCCAGAGTCATCACCCTTCATAGAATGCCCGAGAGTGCCGTCCCCCCGGCTCTCCCTCCTTTCTCAGAGTCCGGAGGCTGCACCTCCCAGCACTGACCTTCCCCATTGAACTGGTGCAGCGGGCCCCTTTAGGCCAAGATGCAGGCCCTCTGCCTGGAGCTGGAATTAGGGCCCTCACACAGAGGTCTCGCATGGGTGGGCTCTGCCTGGTGCCTGCGCCTTCCACTGATGCCAGCCCGCAGGGGGAACAGGCCAAACAGAAGAATAGAGGCCTAAGCCGGGGACTGGGGGGAGGGGATCCATTTCTTATACTAAATTGGGATATGAACCCTTCTGTTGGACTTGGTACAGAAACAACCACTGGAATGGGGTTCAGGAGCACCAGGACCTCTGTTCAGTCCTTCGGCCATGTTCACAGACTCCCCAGGCTCCAATGGGGTGACTGGGGTCCAGGTCATCCTGGTTGAATGTGTGTGTCTGTCTCTGTCTGTCTTCCTGGTTCATCAATCTGCAGGCCCTGGCCATCACTCAGCGTTTCAGAGAGACAAGATGGGCATCGTCTTGAGAAAACTGGCCTAAAACACACAGGTAGGATTTCTGGTCAGTTCTATCCATGTGTGCTATGGAACACCCTCGGAGAGTTCTCATGGGGGATGTTAGTGAGTTCCCAGTACCTCTAAAGTCCTTCTCCTACCACACCTGTGAGTGGATAGATTTGCAGCCACAAGGTGGGACAGGTCAAGCTGACTCCATGAAGATTCCAGTGTCTTTGGAATGGGAGCTAATTTTTGGTGCTACCATCCTAACTCAGGTTCATGTCCACGTTGGGCATGTCCCCCTGTGTGCGTGTATAGCTTTCTCTCAAACAGAGCCTGACCCCTTGAAGGTAGATGTGGCAACCACATCTTCCTCCTAATTTCTTTTTTTTTGAGACAGAGCCTCAAGCTGTCACCCTGGGTAGAGTGCTGTGGCATCACAGCTCACAGCAACCTCCAATTGCTGGGCTCAAGTGAGTCTCCTGCCTCCGCCTCCCAAGTAGCTAGGACTATAGGCGCCCACCACAACGCCCGGCCATTTTTTAGTTGCAGCCGTCATTGTTGTTTGGCGGGCCGGGCTGGATTCGAACCCGCCAGCTCAGGTGTATGTGGCTGGCGCCTTAGCTTGTTGAGCCACAGGCGCCGAGCCCTTCCTCCTCATTTCAATAGGCAGAGAGGGAACCTTTTTCAGGATTAGACAGGCATCTCAAGGAAGGCCCAGCGAAAACCCTTTGCTGCCCTGGTCAGGCTCCCTTTGCTGGGCAGAGCTGTGAAAGCTGCCCAGTCTCGGAGAATAGCTCCTTCTCAGAGAAAGTCTCCCACCTTCCTCTGCTGTCCCCAGGCCACCCTCCCTGCCAAACATGGGCAGTAGGCAAGGGAGGGCCTGAGGGGAGCACTGGGGTGCTGGGAGCGCCGTGCCCATGAGCCCCTACAGCTAGAACCCCAGTAGGAAGGCCAGTGGGCACGTGGCGTGTTTGGTCCACTCCCCACAGCGGCATCTATTCATCTATCACCTCCACAGAGTCCTCGTCCTTCATCTCCTCCGACGGCTCCTCCGTCGTCTCTGTGTAGTCGGTGTCCGTCAGCGACGCCACCTGCCGCACCAAGTCCTTATTAATGGGGATCTCTGGCTGACATGGTCTGGAGAAGGGGTTGAACCAGTTCAGGGAGAGGTCCCCACCAAAGATCTCTTTCACCGACCGCCAGCTGCCTGTGCGGGCCCTGGGTTGATTCTTTCGTTTGAGGCGTTCAATGCCCTAGGGGGAGAACGGGACAGAGAAGGTCAGCATGGTGGGGCCGGGTACCTCCTGCACACACCTCAGGGTCTGAGAGGGCAGAGCCTGCTGTGGCCTAGGTGGGCCCTGGGAGGCCCACAGAGGGCTGCTGCTGGGGGGAGTGGTGAGGAGCAGCGCAGTGAGCAGGGCCTGCTTCCCACCACCAGCCCTCCCCTTCCTTCCACAGGCGCAAGGCCTCTGCAGGCACAAGCTGGGTACCCATCCGCTGAGACCACTAGCAAGGCTGACCACTCCCACCAGGGTAGGAGCTGCAAACACAGCATGAAGGAGGCTGAAGGGGTTAAGGGAGAGCATGGGATACAAACAGCACGCCAGTGAAGCAGCAGATGCAGAACTAGGGCCAGCATGCAGCAGGCAGCTGGAGGACACAGGGTGGTCGCGGGAACTTGAGGGCTGGGGTCAGGCTTGCTCATGCAGTAGACACACCCTCCCCCCTCTCCCAAGCTGCCCACTCACCTGGCTGTCGGCTGCGATTCAGCCACCAAGCCTCAGAAGGAGGGTGTTGGAGTAGGGGAGAAGCCCAAAGGAGTTAAAGACACAGCCAGGGCGTCTCTCCAGGCCCACAACACCCTCCTCAGAGGCTTCTGACCACCCCCCTACCCCCTGCTTGGGGCCACTGCTTCTCCGTCTCTTCTGGAAGCCAAGGGAAATTTGCTGTGGGTTTGCTGGTTATGGGCACTGCTCTTGCACGTGAGTTAAGACCACCTCAGAAAGATCTCTGGGTACCTAGTTCTAGGTTTTCTTTTCTACACGAGGTCCTTACATAACTGGTATAATCCTTTGTTATGCAGAAAGAGAAACTGAGGCACACATAGTTGGAGACCTGGCCATGCTCTAGGTCAGTTCTTCTCCAGCACTCTTTCTTCCCACACCATCTCAGAGATTTTCCTCGAATTTCCAAAAAACTCCAAGTTAAAGAATGTGATCTCAAAGTGTCTCGTCATAAGATACTTAATGAATTACAAAGCGAAAAACAGTACCTTTACAATAGGGTTAACTACTACTTTGGTCACCTAATGATCAAAGTTAACATCACCAATAATGAAACGTTAGCGACACCACGTGCCTCCTGATATGGTACACCAAGGACATAACATCCCAACCGCGTGCTCCTGCCCCAAACGCATGACCTCAATCTGACCTTGAGAAAACATCTAACAGACACAAACAGAAGGAAAGAATACTGACTTGTAATCTTTTTTTTTTTTTTTTGAGACAGAGCCTCAAGCTGTCGCCCTGGGTGGAGCGCTGTGGCATCACAGCTCACAGCAACCTCCAATTCCTGGGCCCAAGCGAGTCTCCTGCCTCTGCCTCCCAAGTAGCTGGGACTACAGGTGCCCGCCACAACACCTGGCCATTTTTTGGTTGCAGCCATCATTATTGTTTGGCGGGCCCGGGCTGGATTCGAACCCTCCAGCTCAGGTGGACATGGCTGGGGCCCTAGCCCGTTGAGCCACAGGCGCCAAGCCCTGACTTGTAATCTTAAAGGGTCAAACTCGGATGAAAAAGTTTTCGAACCAGATAGCAATATTAGCTTACAGCACTGGGACTGCACTAAATGTATGCTTTAAAATGTTTTTTTTTTTTTTTCTTTGAGACAGAGCCTCAAGCTGTCACCCTGGGTAGAGTGCCATGGCAACACAGCTCACAGCAACCTCTAATTTCTGGGCTCAAGCGAGTCTCTTGCCTCTGCCTCCCAAGTAGCTGGGACTACAGGCGCCTGCCACAACGCCCGGCAATTTTTTGGTTGCAGCCGTCATTGTTGTTTGGCGGGCCCGGGCTGGATTCGAACCCGCCAGCTCAGGTGTATGTGGCTGGCGCCTTAGCCCATTGAGCCACAGGAGCTGAGCCGGCTTTTTTTTTTTTTTTGAGACAGAGCCTCAAGCTGTCACTCTGGATAGAGTGCCGTCGCATCACAGCTCACAGCAACCTCCAATTCCTGGCCTTAAGCGAGTCTCCTGCCTCCGCCTCTCAAGTAGCTGGGACTACAGGTGCCCGCCACAACGACCAGCCATTTTTTGGTTGCAGCTGTCATTGTTGTTTGGTGTCCCGGGCTGGATTGGAACCCATCAGCTCAGATGTACGTGGCTGGCGCCTTAGCCTGTTAAGCCACAGGCACCGAGCCGTGAAATCATTTTCTTTTAAAAAAGAAAGAAAAAGAAAAGGAGGGAAGAAGAAAAAGAGAAAGAAGAAGGTGCAAATATTGGTTTTAACAATGAGGTTATAAGTACTGGGTAGCTGGGCTCTGACTGGTGGCCCCATCTTCTGGGCCCCAAAATGTGTTTTTCTTTTGAGACAGAGTCTCATTTTGTCGCCCTTGGTAGAGTGCCGTGACGTCACAGCTCACAGGAACCTCCAGCTCTTGGACTTAGGTGATTCCTTTGCCTCAGCCTCCCAGTAGCTGGGACTGCAAGGCCCCCACCACAACACCCAGCTATTTTTTTTTTATTATTATTTTTACATACACATGCTTATTAGGTTTCCACTTTTTGCCTTCACAGAATTAAAAAGGCTTAAAGTTTAATAACAATAACAGTGTTTAAGATAAGGACTAGAAACAAAAACCTCAAAAAGAATGAAAGAAGATAAATATATTCAGAAAAGAAATCAATTACTGCATCGAAATATTAAGCCATATTAATAATAATGCAAAGAAAGTAACATTCACATTGTGAAATAAGAGTATGTCTATTATAGAATGCTTTACTCTGAGGCTCAGTATGGAGTCATCAGTTAACTTATTTTTTTTTTCCAAAGTCTCAAAAAATAGACAACTAATATTTATAAATAAAAGTAAAAGATAATTTCAAAAAACAGATCATGCCAAATCTTATAGACAATAGAAAAAGAAGAATTATTCAATAATTATTCAATAATTCCCACTATTTTTTTTGTTGCAGTTTGACCAGGGCCGGGTTTGAACCCACCACCCTCAGTATATGGGGCCGTTGCGCTACCCACTGAGCCGTAGGTGCTGTCCTAAAATGGCTCATCTTATATGATTTAGCCTCACTTAAAAATAAAGGACATGAAAGACAAAGGAAGACTGAGGAACTATCACAAACTGGAAGACACTAAGTAGATCTGTGCAATCCTGGAGATCCAGGGACACAAAAGGACATTGGTGGGACAATGGAGAAATCTGAGTAAGGTATGAGATAGTAGTGCTGTGTCAGTAAGGTCCTGGGTTTTTGTATTTGCATTATGGTACTCTAACACGTTTACTTTTGGTGAGGCTGACTAAAGAGTATATGGGAAATCTTTGTACTGTTATTGCCACTTTTCTGTAAGTCCAAAATTATTATACAATAGAAAGTTAAAAAATAAAAATACCAATCATGTGAGACACGCAGATTTATGCAATACAAATGTGAACAATGAATTACAAAAATGAAAAGCTGGAAACCATCCAAAGGTCCAATAATGATGGCAAAGTCAATAATTCAACAAAGCAGGCTCGGCACCTGTGGCTCAGTGGGCTAAGGCGCCAGCCATGTACACCTCAGCTGGTGGGTTTGAATCCAGCCCGGGCCTGCCAAACAACGATGACTGCAACCAAAAAATGGCCGGGCGTTGTGGCGGATGCCTGTAGTCCCAGCTACTTGGGAGGCGGAGGCAAGAGACTCGCTTGAGCCCAAGAATTGGATGGAGGTTGCTGTGAGCTGTGATGCTACGGCACTCTATCCAGGGTGACAGTTTGAGGCTCTGTCTCAAAAAAAAAAAGAAAAAATTCAACAAAGCAGAACTCTATGCAGCTATTAAAAACATGGCGTTAATACAGTTTTACATGGCATCGGAACACTTCTCTATGTGGTTACCTTTGGGGATGGAATTTTAGATAATTTGTTTCTTTTTGTAGATTTCTCACACTTTCCAAGTTTTCACCAATGAGCAGATGTTACTTTAATAAGGAGAACAAAAAAGGCTGTTTTAGTCCTACCCAACTTTTTTTTTAGTCCAAAAACAGACTTTGTCGACACAAGTCTTGAGGGATCCTCCTGTGGGCCATGGGCACAGGATGCCACACTGGTCCCAGAATGACCCAGGTCTCTCTTCTTAGCAGAAGCAGCAATGGCCAATGGAGGTAACTTGCTTTGGGGAGACTGTGTCCCTTCCTGGGTGATCACCTGTAGGTTGTCAAGAGATCTCCTTTAACTTGATCACACGAGAGCTGGGACGTTACCATATGGCACACCAGGCTACAGAGGAGACACCCAGAAATGACAGATTTGGCTGTATCCATACTGACTTGGACTCCTCAGTCTTTAGGGCTCCTTGTGTGGAAGTGGGCATTGGTACTGACACTAGGCAGGGGAAACAGAGCTTCCAAGAGGCCATGCTCATGGCCAAAGCTCATCTGGCTGGTTATGCAACAGAACTGGATTAAAATGAATGTCTTCTCTCCATCTAGTGCCTTTCCAGATCTAGTGCAAAACCCCCACTCTGCCTGTGCTGAGCTCAAAGTCAGAGGAAAGCTGGAGAGCAATGAAACGAGAACCCGCTTGGTTGCTATTTATGGCGTGTTCCCAGAGAAGCACTCTTGGACTACACGCCAAAGTAAATGAATATACATGATACTTCTATGATGTGCTAAGCTCAACAAGGTCATACAGCATCCCACGGAGAACTTGGCCTGTCTACCAAAGTTCCTCAGTAGTTCAGCAGACGAATGTTAAAGAAGTGTCAACTTTGACTCTGGAAAGGGGAAAATATTCCAAATGTCTGATGTGTAAGAGGGCCTCAGGGCTGCTTTTGTTGGGTAGGACTCAATTTTGAGTTCTATGTGGAATTAGTGGTGTCCCGAAGGCAAAGTTTTTAAGCTTGAGGTTTGCAGAGGAGCAGTAATACCCACGTTAGCTCAAGAGAACACGAACAGTTGATTCCTGGTAAGCAGGCAATGGCTTACATCAGCACCTCTCACAGGGTGGGTGTGACCTCAGCATCTCGGCCCAATTTTGCCTGGGTAACACATGAACTGTGATCCGTGAACAAGCCCAGCAACATACCAGAATGGATGCGTGAGGACTAAGGCTGCAGAGGGAGGCACATATCCAGGCAGGTGCCCGAGGCAGCTGGGACCACAGAACAAGAAGAGGCTGTCCCCCTGCTCTGCACGTCGTCAGATGGAGTGAGAGCCCATGCAAATGTGCCTGTTTGTAGCTGATAGCACGTCTCTCTTCATCGTGATTTCACACCTTCAACCGTAGCCCACATGTACATGGGGCCAAGTTTCACGAAACGATACTTATCCTACAATGTATAATGCATATGAAAACTTTCTTTTAAAAAATGCTACTTGCAGGCTCGGTGCCTGTAGCTCAGTCGAGGGAGGGCACCAGCCACATACACTGGAGCTGGCAGGTTCGAATCCAGCCCAGGCCTGCCAAATAACAACTACAACCTGAAAAAAAAAAAAAAATCCGGGTGTTGTGGCGGGCACCTATAGTCCCAGCTACTTGGGAGGCTGAGGCAAGAGAATCGCTTAAACCCAAGAGTTGGGGGTTGCTGTGAGCTGTGATGCCACGGCACTCTACCCAGGGCAACAGCTTGAGACTCTGTCTCAAAAAAAAAAAACATTCTACTTGCAAACCACGAGCAGTGGTGGCCCATGGTTTGAAAAGCACAGCTGTAACATAACATTTACTATAGGCATACCATAGCCATGCACCATACTTTTGCATTCATTACCCTCCCTGAATCCTCTTATCAACCTTGTGATTTGGATTATCACCCCCATTTTACAGATGAGACAACTGAGACTTAAGTAAGTTACTGCCCAAAATCATACCTTGGTAGCAGATGTGGTAGCTAGTATCCAAGCAGGGACTTGAACCAAGGGCTTAGGCCAGGGCTCAAATGCTTGCTCATCTGACTCTATCACCTCAATTGCAAATTCAGGTCCTCCTTTAGGTCTGTCCCAGAGCATGCGCCTTCTCCAAGTTTTGTGACAAACGCTCCTCTCCAGTGGCTGCCATTATTTCTTGGATCAGCTCCCCCGGTGTGCACTGTGTGAAGCTGGGGGTGGGGGCTCCCTAAGGGCTGCGCTCTCTGCTTTGCTATGGCAAGCAGCTGCTCAAGTCAGCAAGGATTTTTTTTTTCTGGAGTCTCAGTATGTTGCCCTCAGTAGAGTACCATGGCATCATAGCTCACAGCAACCTTCAAAACTCTTGGGCTTAAGTGATTCTCTTGCCTCAGCCTCCCAAGTAGCTGGGATTTTCTTTTCTTGAGGGAGAGGGTGAAGAAAAGAAGCCTTCAATTTGAGAACAGACTGCCAGTGGCTTTTTGTTTCACTATGAATTCTTTATCTTCTAAGATAGTGGTTTTCAACTATCAGGAACTATATTAAAGGGCCATGGCATTAGGCAGGTTGAAAACCACTGTTCTAGGAGGTGATCCTGAGGTCAGGCATGTGTCTAAAGCAACTGTCATGTGGTCGAGGTCCTCAGACGGGAAGCAGAGGCCAAGACACATGCAAGCGTCTGGGTTGACACAACCCTGCTGGCTCTAGATTACTTACAGCCACCTCCTCCATCTATTGGCTCCCTGGTGGTCCTCTTCTTTCTCTCTCTCCCTTCTGGGCTGATTCCTAATCCCAAGGGGCCTTTGGTCCAGAGATAGGCTTGTCTGATGAGATGCACAAGGAGTGCTGGGCAGGCTAATGATTTGGCTCCACTGTAGACTCTCAAGTGTTTTCTCGGTGTTCATTGGTTAGGCGGGTGGGCCACAGGTCATGAGAGAAGCAGGGCTTGGTGGCTTCTCAGCAGTGGGAGTGCCTGTCCATCTCACAGTTGGTACTGAGTCCAGCAGCACACAGGACGCACAGCATCAGGGGTCACTGAAGGGTGATTCTCACACTGTAGTGTGCAGCAGAATCACCTAAAGGCTAGTAAAATACAGGCTACTGGGTCCACTCTCAAGGTCAGGTTCAGCAGGTCTGAGGAGGAGCTGAGAACGTGCTCTCTGACAAGTGCCAGGTGCTGCTCCTGGGCTGGGAACCAGGAGAAAACCGTTGACAGGGATTCTAGACAAATCTTTTCTTTTCATGCTTCTTTGATATCTAGGGTGGGACCTCTGCCCTCTACTGGCTGGTTCACCCTTTAAGTTCGTGCACTGCAAGTTTTGAAATAGGAGAAACTTAAAATCCATTAGCATGGCTGGGGGAGCCCAACACAGCCTTCTGGAGATGAGTTTCGGTGTGAGGTGTTTAATGTTGGTTAATTTACCTCACCCGAAAGGTTTCTGTGTCAGGAAGGTGAACTTTAAGTACGTCGCCAGGTGAGCAAAAGCTGCTAATACTTTGGGCTTTCCCAAGAAGGAAGTATGGTATTACAAACACAAAGTGGTCTGACTGAAAGGAGACTTGGCATGTGCCTTTCCACCCAAATGTACTTTGCTTACACATCACCAAGCCAATGCAAATATGCAGATCTGCTTGTGCCTAAGCCTTTTGCATGTTCAGTCTGGTTTTTATGACACAAACCTGAAGATGACAGATGGAAAGGAACCTGGGGATCCCCTAATTCAACACGCAACATCTATATTTTTCATTTCCACTTCTAAGAGCTCACGTTCTGAAAAGATTGGCCACTGCGGTTCATTTTCCCATGAGTGCACCATTCAGCGCTGTCAGAACTGCTGTGCCACCTTTGTGCAGAGAGATGTCCTTTTTCATTACATCTAGAAATACTGAGGAGAGTTCAGGGAGCCTTTTCTTCCTGTGTGGACAGCAGGCTGGGAACCAATCACCAAGTTGCAAATGACTGCCACCCTTTCAGTCATGATACTCTCAGAAAAATGTTATCAGTTTCAACAAATATGAAAACTAATATAGGAAAAACATGGGAAACAATTATTATTTTTTTGCAGTTTTTGGCCGGGGCTGGGTTTGAACCCGCCACCTCCGGCATATGGGGCCGGCACCCTACTCCTTTGAGCCACAGGCGCCGCCCAATGAGTATTCTTATCTTCTAAGTACAGTGGGCTTGACAACTGGGGGGACATTCATTCTTTCCAGCTAAAGGGCTTGTAAAAGCCCAGAGGCAAAATCATAGGAACCTCTCTCTGGGAAAGATAAATACAGTATGTTCAAGCTTAAATTATGAGTTCTATTTTTAAGACTCAAAAAAAATTCAATGCACTTTCAGCACTATTTACTGCATTTGTTAGAAATTCCATGGGGATGTTACGGTATTGAGATTAAAAGAACCAGGCTCACTAAAGAAATGCGTGTGAAGACGGAGTCTTTTCAGGCTCCTTCCCCTAGAGGGCGGGCCAGAGCTGCAGCACCCCTCCCCCGGGCCTGATTCAGGTCGTAAAAAAGGCATGTGGAGAACAAGCGCTATAAGCTAGATCTAAAACTGCATTTAAAAAAAACTTAGGACCTCAACCTTGACTCTATAGCATGGATAACACAGCAGAAGCAAGTCAGAGTTAACTTAGAAAGGTCACAGACTTCTTTGATTAAACACCTAAGGGATCTTTCTCAGCTCTCATCACTTAACACCAGAGGTGAGAGCTCCACAAAGCAACAGCGGACAGTGTGTGGTTTTCAGCACTTTCCTACGGCTGGACTTTGCTTTTTGGTGGATGGGCAGAGGAAAATGGGTTTCCCCTAACCTCCCGCTCCAGGAGCAAACTCTACAGACTTGAATTTCCTGGTAGCAACTGAGAGCCCAACATTCAGGCTGCAGCAGCCAGAGAGGCCTGGTGGGGTGAGTTTGTTGGAGAGAGACACCATAAGCGTCCTTTAAGGAGAATGAGATATAAATGCTTCATTCAAGAGACAGCAATGAAACAAACACTCACCCAGAGAAAACTCAAGCAGAGTCTGGACAGCCTGAGGGTAACATGGCCAGAGATGAGAACTAAGTCAGAACAGGTTTGGAAAAACTTTATTGCATTTTGTTTCCATGTGGAAGCACTGACAGAATTGAAAAGAGGCAGCATGTTCCACTTTTCTAAAAAAAAAAATCACATGGCTAGATCAACTTTCTCCCTACCCAGGACCAGATTGAATAGATTATCCCCCAACCCCATCCCAAGCAAAAGCTAAAAAAGGGGGTTTGTGGCAATAGTTTAAAAAACAATGTGTGAGAGGTGACAGATGATCAGCATTGGGATCTGTTATCTCTGCACGGGAAGGCATTCCCTGCCTCCCTCCTCTCCCCGTCTCCACCATCTCTTCCAAAGACCAACACAGGAAGCGCCTCCCAAGCAGAAAGCCTGTTCTCCAAAGTGTGGCAGGCTCAGGTGTATTGACAATTTAGTGAGTGGGACGGCCACCTGCCAAAAGGGTTGGGGGCGGTAACGTTACCCCAGCATCACGGTCAACCCTGTGCTAGGACAACAGCCTCCCAGGTTAAGATATAGATTAAGACATGGGTATGTGTACATTTATGGATCTTAAATATCAGAAAGTGACCCCATTTCGGAGGGTTACAAACTGAGAAGGGGGTAGATGATAGAGCCACAGGTGTTGGGCATGGGGGCCTGTTAATTCTGTTACCCTCAGAATTCACACTGCTTAACTGACATCTTGCTGGGGAAGGGAGGTGGGACGGTAAGAAGAAGTAGATGTAACAAAGGAAAATGTAGCTTGCCTGAAATTGCATGATTTTTTTCTCTTTGATTGTATAAGGCATTTTGAACTGCAAAAACTTCTTTTGTCACACACTTCCAAACAATCAGAGGGAATATAATTGCTGATTCCAATACAAATAAGACCCCTTTTATCTCTCTCCCAGCACCCCTCAAATCATTCTACACCCCAAGCCCATAAAGTACAAGGCAGGCAACGGATTTTGTGAATTAGGAGGCAAACTTAGGGGCTGAGGCCACTGTGCAAAGTGCCCTTGTGAAGGCTCCTGCCCTGATCCTGCCCCTCTTGGGCTTCAGAGGGTAAGTATCCATCTTCGGTGAGGTGTTAAGTCACACGGGGGGGCCTGCACTGCCTCCTGGGCAGTGGGAGGTCAGGCCCTTCCTGGTTTTCCTACGCATCCCCCACCAGGCGTCCAGACCGGTCCATCCATGCGCATCACGTCTCAGTTAGTAGAAGTGGGCACAGCTGGGAGACTGCACCCTCCACATTAGTCATGCCAGACAGACAGCAGAGAGGAAACCAGAGGCCAGAGAAGTGATTTTAAAAGGGAAAAAAAAAAAAGAGTAGCTTCGGTCACCAAAAAAATTGAAAGATGATTTTTAAAAAATAAAACATGGGGCTTTTCTGTTCTCTGTAATGCTCAGCCATTTTACTTGAGACATAAAAAAGTTTTAAGACTTTTGTTTTGCTTTTTCTGTTTAAACATTCATGTGAACAGACTGGACGGTAGTGCTGTGATGTGGTTTGTGTCTGAGTGGCAATGCTGGTCAGGGTCCTTCAGACCACATACTGGTACGGGTCTGCCTTCCCTTGGTCTGGCGTGGCAAAGGGGCTGGCCCAGCCTAGAGAGAAGGGATGGCCAAAAACGGCTTTCATGTTCATCCATTTTGTTTTTTTAGCCCATCTTCTCTCTTCCTTTTTCAATTGTTCTATTCCCTGAAAACAAGAACAATCATACTTTCAGTCAAGCACTTCATTGCTGTGGTTTCTGGGGAGGGATGGCCATAGCTTGAGGTGAATGGAGTGCATGCTTCCTTTGTAAAGCAGTAAGACTAGCTACACAGGACATCTTTCTCCTCTTTTTCTCATAAAAAATACTACTAAAAAAATTATACATTTTTTGGTGGGCACTCATTTACCCATTTATCTCCAAGAAAGGAGGGAAAAATGAGCAAAATTAGCAGGTGCCTAAGCCATTGTTCCTAATTATGCCGATCCGGTGTGTTTTAAGTCAACAAGCACATCTTATCCAGACTTGGGTCCTCACTGGGCTCTGCAGAGCTGCTTCTAACGACCCCAGAGCCGGGCTGTGCATGGGTGTGCTGTGAAGGCTTTGGCGTGAGAAGCCTCAGAGCTGGTGGGAGAGCTCACAATCATGGTAACCAACGACGGCCATTAATCTGGGATAGGTTCCTAGGAAGTCTGAAGCTACTGTGACCAACTTGCAGACCAAAAAAGAAAAGAAAAAGTAACAGATCAAATTACTGCTCTGGCGCTGAGAGTCTCGCCAGCCTAGGGAATCAGGAAGCACCGGCTTAATGGGGCTGACGAGACACAAACTGAAGAGGTCAAGCAGGAGTGAGAGACCACAGGTGAGGGAAGAAGTCACCACACAGGAGGAAGGACAGGGATTAGTATAGTTAGAGGGTGGCATGGCCAGGCCAGTCAGCCTCGGTCTTGGCAGAGGTCTCCCGTGCTCCCTGGGGAGCAGCACAGCAGAGACTGACCTGCTGCAGCAGCCGTCCCACAGCCTGTGGCCGCTTCCCCTGCTAAGTCTCATGGGGGAAAAGGGGCTGGGGAAGCTGCTTCCTCCCTTCTTCAGATGGAGCTGGTCAGCTGCCAGAGACGGTGACCAAATAAGAATGGGGCCACTGCTCAGAAGGACAGGAGAGAAGCAGCCTGGCAGGAGCTTGGCCAGGTTTCTGTCTGCTGTGGGGTCTGGTGAGGGGGGGTCTGGGGGGACAGCCAAAGGAACTGAGAAGGGTACAGGGAAGGGGAAGACACCTTTGCTCAATGCCGCGGGGCCCGTCATTACTTTCTCCTTTCCTCTTCAACTTGATCCCTTTAGAAATGGCCTTGACAGCGAGGAAACTACAACTTGTGCCATGGGAGTCTGCCTTCTGGCTCCCCCATGCAGGAGACTGCAGCAGGTAGGGCCTGACAGTCACCTTCCAGGTCCCTTGCAAATCTTACGGGTCTTACTCAGAGAAGTTGGTCATATTTACTGCTTGGATACACAACTGGATCTACACCACTGGCTTTAATTTTTAGAAAAACTATTTTGCAATGATATTATTTCTAATAAAAGTTGCCCCCCAACCCTCTAAACCATCAGGAATTCAAACAGACCCAAACAACAGTGCCCTGGCTGTGGCAGTGCTATCCCCTCTCCACCCACTGCCTTGTTACTCCCACGGGGAGGGCAGCCCAGCACAGCATGAAGACTGTCTTCCTGAAGCCTGCATCTAATGCTGACTACCCAACAGGCCCAATGCCCCCATCCAGAGTCCTTAGACCACAACTGAGAGCTGCTGCTGGGGGGACCTCAGGACATGGACCCACAACCTCATGACTCTCCTCCGCACACCTCGAGCTGTGTTGCCCTTCCTTCCTTAAGGCCTTTATCTGGATCCAAAGCCAAGAAAGGAAGAAACATCCACACTGTGGCCTTAGATTGACAACCTTGAGGCTTTCAGACTCAAGAAGGTCAGGAGGTGGCTGTAGGGGTACCAGAAGAGTGGCTCCAGTCTAGCCAAACCAGTAGCTTCAGAGCTCCCACAGAAAGAGCTGTGGGCAGGATGGGAGAGGGTGGGAAGAAGACAGAAGAGAGCCAGGGCTGGATCAACCGGAGGTGACCCAGGGGCCAGGCAAGAGCCTGCTGCCCTGGGGCTGAAGGCAGACCTGAGCCCTGAGGATCCAATCATGGCATCACCAGCTATGCAAAGCTGACCCTGCCTGGCTCAGCTGCATTAGGGTACCCTGCCGACCACCCCATCACCAAGCCTGTGGGCCTGAGATGAGAAGGCTGTCCTCAGTGCCTAGTGAAGGGCTCAACATAGAGCAGTGCGTAAGGAAGGACTATCATAGGAGATGGAAGGAATCATGACAAAGAGCCTTTCAGTCAAGGCTGCTGGGCCCAATTCCTGGCATGATCTGCCATGGCTGCCCCAAGGCTGGAGGACTTGTGTATGCGCGAAGGCCCAAGTGTCAGTGCAAATGAAAGAACTATGCCCTGCGCACAGGGGCCTGGCTGCTGGGCTCTCAGGTCTGGCCTCGAGCAGCCTTCCCAGCCACACTGTCTCTGGTGCCCAGCCCAGCCTGAGGCGCAGTGGTGGTGGGCAGGGCTGCCCACTTACCGTCTCATCCGTGCAGATGGAGTGCACCTGGGTCCCAAACATCACTGATGTGAAAATGAGGAAGAGCAGCCCCTCAAAGCACAGTAGGATGAGAAGGATCACCGTGGTGGGTGGAGAGAAGGAGCTGCACTCTGAAAGAGAAGGAACATGTGGGGTTTGGGGCTGCCACCCACTGCCTGCTGCTCAAGCTTGCTGCCCTGGCCCTGCCTCCAGGCCTGGGGGGATCACCCTGGGTTGTGCCTGGCCTCTCACTCCCTCAGGGTCACGCTTCCCCTTTACACAATCATTCCTTGATTACTATCCCTGGATAGTGCCTGGCACATGGAAGGAACTCTTTCCTGAGGCATGAAGGCCTGATGACACCACTGGAGACCCTTCCCTCCTTGGAGAGTGCATTGCCGGACACGGGAGGAGAGGCCTGCTGGGCCTGCTCTTGCGTGGGTTTTCTGGGCATTCCTACATGGGGAGCTGCCCTTCTCTGCACCTCCACCTGCTCACAGGTGACAGGGAAGGGCAGATCTGGAGGATCATTGGTGGCTTTGGCAGAAGGCAGTCTCACTGCCAGTCTCCCTGACTACAATGTGAGTAGTGCCCTCTTCAGGGTCATCTGGATCACTGAGACCTTTAGGCTCCGAGGCTGAGAGTCAACTGGAAGGAGAGATCTGGGCCAGAATAGGTGCTTTCACTGTCCTGTCCCCTTCCCGTGAGCCCACCCTAACCTGGAGTGTGACATGAGGCAAATCCCCACCCTCTCCAGGCCCCTACCCATCCACTGTAAAGGAGGGAGGTTTGACTAGAGGTGTGATTTGATTTTAAGCAACAGAATCCTTTGTCTGACAAAGTCTAAATCAGAAACCCAACAGACAGAAGAGAAAGGGTAAGGTGCTACAGAGAAGGTGAGGGTGAGTAGGGAGGGCAGCCCTTGGAGATGTGGGCCACATGTGGGTAATGGCCAGCCCAGCTCTTGGCACTGACAGCACAGGCTAGGCCCCATGGTCAGTACTCATACCTGAAGACTCTTGCCCTTGACTGTAGCTGCCCGGTCAGGCAAGCCGGGGTTGTTTGGTTTCCTTCCTCCAGGGCTCAGGCTGGGCTGGGGAGGTCTGATGCTGGAGGGCAGAGTTGGGCTTCTGGTTTTTGGAATTCAGGGAGTAAATGCCTCCTTCCAGGCCACCCTACTGGCTCCCTCACAGGAGTGGTGGGAGAGGAACTGGAGGTCAAGTGTGAGCACGTGGGGTGGGGGAAGGGTAAGGAGTATCTCATCTAAATGCTGTTGTCTCCTCCTGGAAACTTGGTTCCTTGCTGGGCAGTGCAGGGGCTGGGCTTAGCCAGGGTGGCCTACCAGCCTGATAGGCTCATCTTGGGTGGCCTTGGTCTAGGCAGGGTGCTGAGAAGAACTAAGGCTCTGAAGTCTGGCAGGCAGGGCAGAGTGTGAATCCTGACAGCAACTCCTGATTGAGCTCTAATGACAATGCCACTACTGACAGTCTGTTCCTGCCCTGTCCTTCCTAGCCCTTGCATTGTGGATTACCTGTTTCCTTCTGTACTTCTTTCATACCTGCCTCTTCCACTACACTTCACACTGCAGGAGGATAGGAAAGAATCTGGGCAAGAGATTTGGGCTTTCTGAGATTTTGTTCTCCCTTCTATTCAGGGGAATTCATGAGTACACAAACATGTTCAGTGGACAGAGGCACCTTCCCCCTCTTCACCTTCCTTGACTACCCTGGAGCCAGAGGCAGAGCCCAGGGCCACGACCTGTTCTCTCTCCTTCCAAAGCTATAAGCAGCCTTCCCCACCATGGGGTAAGCCCCAGGAACAAGAAATGGGAGTTTGGGAAGGTAGGAACCAGATCCAGGGATTGTGGAACCACCCCCTAACCCTTCTTCAAACATCAACTCAAGGCATCCTCATCCCAGGGGGTGGGGTTGGGATGCAAATGCTGTCCCCCTCTCACATAAGCTCCTATGCCAGGAGTAATGGCAGTAACTGTCAAGGCCTCCACTTTGGGACTGTCTGTGCCTTTCCAGTCTAACTGACCTAAGAGCTGGGTGTCTGAAACCCACTCAATCAGGAATCTTGAATTGTAGCCCTCTTCTTAGCTGAGTGATCCTGGGAACTTGGTCAACCTCTGTGAGCCCCAGCTTTTGTCAACTGCAAAGTGGGGAGTGCTTTCCTACTCTGCAGGCTTATTGTAAAGGGCAAAACAAAGCAGTATTTAAAAAGCCCTTTGTGCCATGCCTGGCTCCTGGTAGGCATTAATAAAATGGTCCTTGTTGGCACCATTCCAAAGACAGGGAATTATACTTCATTGACTGTCTCTGTCACTCCTATCACTGCCCAAGTCTGTTAATCTGATGATAGATTTTAACAAGCACATTTTATCATCTCAAACAGAGATGTTAAGACTCCCCTATCAAGTTGCCAAGGCCACATGTGGAATTGGTTGGGCTCCCTAGGGCCTGTGTACACTTTGAGAATGTTCACCAAGCTATCAGGAACTGCTGGCAGCTGACCCTGCTATGCAGAATGGCAAGTTCTGCAGATACCCATTTGCCTCCACCCACCTCCTCTCCCTATAGTCCTCCAGCCTGAAACCCACTGCTCCGGCTTATGCCAGAACTATGGCAAGAAAATTCTGAAGTTGGAATGTATAGGGAGAGCGAAAGTTCTGAAGATGGTAAAAATGAAAAAGGGACCCACTAAGGGAAAAGCAGAGGAAATACGATGTTCCTTGCTCAAGAAATCTGTCCCCCAGATTGTGAGTATGGAAGACTCACAGCCCACAGGTGGCCTCTTATTTCTTTTCCTCCAGGATCTGTTTTTTTCCTTTAGAATTTGTGTCATCTTCTGGCTGGAGTTCCTTCCTCAGCATGTGCACATTTAAATGGAATACTTCTAAAGAAAATGAATTTGTCTACAATCTTGATGTAAATTAATGATTCAATATAAGCTATGAGCAATGGTTAAAAAACCACCACCACAAAAAACCAAATTAACAAAACTCTCCATGTCCTAGACAAAAAGTTAAAAAAATGGATCTCTGCAAGATTGGGAAAAAAATGACCTTTGAGTAAAATGCTTTGCTTGAAGACATAAGCAAAAGGTCTCTCCTAGCACGGCTTTCCCCACTGGAACTCGCCTTTGTGCTTGTGTGGGGCTTGCATTCTCCCTGGGCACGCTCAGTCCAGACTTACTACTTTACCTGTTGAACTGACTTTAAGGGACTGTGTTTTTGCATGAAGAGAGTTTCGGGCCTCTGCTGTTTCTTCCCTGTTCAGTCCATAGGCTTGTAGGAGATCTAATAAAACGAGGTTGGCCTCTGGCACCATGAAGGAAGCCAAGAGCCTCCCTGTCCCCCACTTGGGTCACACACCTGCCCTGGAGCAGGAAGGAAAGCCCTGGCACATACTCACTTGTCCAATCTTCTTCAAAGCAATGCAGGAAGTGGAATCCCACCATGATGAGGGCGTGCAAGGAAATGAGAGCTATGTACATCTGAAACAGGAAAGCAGTGCGGAGACCATTGTTGTGAGAACCCTTTGACCTCGAAGGCTCCCAGAACACAGGCTCTCAGAATCTCCCGCTCAGGAATATTTAACTAGGCCGAGGCCTGACCTAAAGGGGGCCAGAACGAATTCTGGTGATTCTCCCCAAGGTCCATGCCCCTCAGCACTGGGTCTGACATGAGCAGCCATCCCTGGGAAGGTGTGAAGCCAGAATGGAAACAAAGTCCAGGCACCAGGCAGTCTGGGTGGGCGCCAGACCTGCTGCTACTTAAAAAGTCAGGGTGCTGACTGCTGATGGCCCTTCTAGTCCTTGCACTAAATTCCACCTATCTGCAACTCGGGAATTGAAGACATTACCAAAACTACCTTCTTTTTTTTTTTTTTTTTTTTTTTTTGAGGCAGAGCCTCAGCTGTCACCATGGATAGAGTGCCGTGGCATCACAGCTCACAGCAACCTCCAATTCCTGGGCTCAAGCGAGTCTCCTGCCTCTGCCTCCCAAGTAGCTGGGACTACAGGCACTCGCCACAACGCCTGGCCATTTTTGGTTGCAGCTGTCATTGTTGTTTAGTGGGCCCGGGCTGGATTCGAACCCGCCAGCTCAGGTGTATGTGGCTGGCGCCTTAGCTCGTTGAGCCACAGGCGCCGAGCCACCAAAACTACCTTCTTGAGCCACTTAAATCCAACACTTGGGATAAGAACCAGAACACAGCATTTGCGCATAACTAATCATGCTGAAATCAATTTCCTAAATGCTCAAATGAAGGGCTTAGGTACAGGCTCTTGACCCAGGGAGACCTTCAGCAGGATGGCAGAGATCTACAGGGCTAGGCAGTATTCCGAACAGCAGCAAAGAACATCATAAATGCTGAGAATTTTCAAAGGAACAAAGTGCTCCATTGCTTTGCCAAGGGGGAAGGCAGAATTTGTAAAGTGACTTACTGTAAACAGGACGAAGTACTTCTGGTTGTTCTCGCCGACACAGTTATTGACCCAGGGACAGTGGTGGTCCATCTTGCGAATGCACCGCTTACAAACGCTGAAACAGGCCACAAGTCAGATCTTTAGGCATCCTCACAGTGTTGGGAGGGCCCCCAGGGAACCGTGACCCACGGAGGCAGCTCCACTGCTCTAAAATTGCTGCCTCAGCCACTGCCAGGGAGTTTGCTAGGTGTATGTTGCAAGGGGTTTAGAAGGCAGAGTCAGGACCCCTAGGGTCACAGTCATTCCAAATAGGGGGACAGAGTTATTCATCTTCGAGGTGTCTCATCTTGTTTAACGTAAGTAGGATGTAACTGGCATGGCTGAGACAGAAGCTGCTCTCCTGAGGTAATGTGGAACTTAGAATTTCTAAGTTCCACGAGGAAAAGAATGAAGAAGTAGTTTGGAAAACTTGACCTAGTCGGGTAAGATACAGAAAACAGTTACTTATTTTCCCTGAAGACCAAACAACCAAGGGAGGGGTAGGAATTCCTGATGCACTACTGCGTGCTACCAGGGAGGGCATGGCACCTCTCCCCTAGAGGAACAAAGGAAAGGGCTATTTCAGAGCAAGGTTAAGGGTAACAGGTAGGGCTAGGTGCAGTGGCTCACTGCTGTAATCCCACTGCTTTAGGAGGCCAACGTGGGAGTCTCTCTAGACTGGGCTGGCAACGTACCAAGACCCTATCTCTAAAAAAAAAAAAAATTAGCCAGGTATAGGAGTATGTGCCTGTAGTCCCAGCTACTTGGGAGTGTGAAGCAGAAGATTACTTGAGCCTGAGAGTTGCAGGTTGCAGTGAGCTGTGACTGTGCCATTGTACTCCAGTCAGGGTGACAGAGTGAGACCCTGTCTCAAAGAACAAAATAAACAAAAAAATAAAAAAGTTAGAAAAAAAGGACAGCAGGAAGCTTAGCTCCCAGAACCTTGTGGCTCTAAGACAACAAAGCAGAAAAACCATTTGAGCTTAGCTATCTTTATCTAATTAATTTGCATATTTTAAACTTGTTATCGAGACTGTTTCAAGCTTATTTGATAGCAAACATTACTCCTACTCTCCTTTAGACAATATAATGATACGAAACAAGACTGATGGGAGTCTTGAAAGCGGCTGGTTCCCAAACTCCAGTTAGAAAGAGTCATTTGCCAAAAGCTGTCCTCATTGAAAATCATTCCTTTTTAAAAAATTCATTATTTTAATAAATTTTAGGCTCCCTATCTTTGGGGTATTATTTGTTCAAAACCATTTAAAATATAAATACATAAAAGCTTAGAAAGAATATAATTAGATTTTCTTTTAAAGGTTCCTTAGTTCACACCAGCTTTTCTCTCCACTAGTTTCCACAACTAACTTTATCTCAGGTTCCTTAAATTGCACCCAGCAGGCAACGGTGGGCAGACCCTGCAGGAAGGGCTGGGCCTCAGGGCCTTGCTGGATCACACTCACACCATGGTGCTGGCTAAGCTCTTGCTGATCAACTGGAATGGCAGGGAAAGCATGGGAGCAGGTCTGCTGGGCTGGAGGTGTGGTGGTGTCTGAACTCTAGGGCCCAGGAGCATGGACCACTCCAAAGAAGTCCTCAGGGCAGGGCACAACCACAACCCAAGGAGATGAGTGCTTTCTAAGCCTCGCAGGAACTCTGGTGGCAAGGTAAACCTGGGTCTGGTAAGCTACCTCAATCTAACTGGCTAGACCCCAGCCTTCTGGTTTCCCTGTACAGTTATAAGGAACAATGCAAATACACACCGGGCCTGGCTTGGACAAGTGGTGAGTTCATACTGGTCTTTACCTTTGCTCTTCTCCACAAAGGGCCTTGCTAACACAGGTATGTTAGGAACAGGTACATCTCAGAGATGCTGGCTAGGCTCCAGCATCTTCCTGGGGACCAGGAGGGCAAGGTGAGAAATTATGAAAGGGACATGAAGGGTGACAAATGGAAAGCTAGATACCAAAAACTCCATTACCCAGTCTCTGTCTCTCTGTTGCCAATTTAAAAAATACGTATGTATGCAACTATGCATACAGAATATATATATTTAAACTGGTAACACCTGTTCCTAGTAGATAATTTTAAAAGTACATACAAGTAGCCAGTGAAGAAGTTGCTCTCTGCATCCTAGGCCTCAGCCACGAGGCACCATGCTCCCTTCATGAAGCCACTCACTATAGCCCATTTCTTACATGTTCTTCCTGAGACCACCAGCTCTGAGATTCCTTAATCCCCTCCCAATGCGGGTAACCACCTCTCTGTTCCAGTCTCCTGAGAGTTTCTTCTCCATCTGTACTTATTGTTCAAAGGGTTTTCAAGGGGGTACTCTTGAGGCAGTGTTGGATGAGTGTCAGGGAAGTGCCAAGTGGCCATTCTCTGAAACCTGCCACAGTTTAAACAAGCTCTCACACCAAAGCCGTCCTTCACTTCCCCCCTCCCAGCCTCTCTGAAGAGACAAGGCATGAATACCAGGAAGCTGGGTTTCCCAATGGGCTGAGTCTCACTGGGCATCCTTCAGGGTGAAGGGAAAGTAAATACAGCCCACTGAGGGCTGCAAAAGTTGGTCTAAAATGCTGGTCCCTGAGTTTCCTGTTTGCAAAGATATGAAATGCCAAGCTGGTGCTTTTCTTCCTGGGCCAGGTGGCGGCAGACAGTGAGTGGGGTGAGGCCAGCCCACTGTGGCTGGAGGCACTGCTCGGAGGTTGACTTGCTCACAGAAGGCTCAGCTTGAATAGCTTGGGGCTGGAGCTCGGAGCACCCAAGGAAAAGGCCTGGAGGCAGGTCTTGGAAGGGGGCAGAGAGGCCATGCCACACCCTGTCTGCTCACACAGCCTTGGAGCCTGCCCAGTGTCCAGTCACACCTGCTGGCACCTTCCCTGCTGTGGCTGTGGATGGCCTGTGTCTGAAGGAATTTTCTGCATTCTGTTTTGAGGCGCTCTGCTTGGCTTCCCTTGCTCTTGTCTGTGCCCATCATCTGGCATTTCTTTCTAGCACTAATTCCAGCGTGTCGTGGATGAGATGCTGTGAGCGAAGTCACAAGGACTACATGTGCAATAAGAAATGTCCTACATGGAGGTGGTTTTTGCATCATGGCCTTCCAAGTTTCCTCGGCCCCTTCCAGTTTCTCAGTCACTGTTTTATACGGCAGCACAGCTTCTTTGCCTCTTCCTCCAGGTTCTCTATCCCTTTTCAGGGGCTCACCTGTAGTCTGCTCCTCTGGGGCTTCTGTGTACTCTTCGGGAAGTATGAGGGCCCTTACTTGAGAGTCAGCTCCAAAGGATTGTCGGGGGGAGGCTCTCTTGCCCATCCTGGGTGATGGCTCAGCATAGAAACAGCCACGTCCCATGGGGCCTCTGCCTCTCCCTAAAGCAGCACTTACCAAGCGCTATCATGGTGGAGGAGCGTGTCTGCCCTGCCTAGGTGGAGGCTCCTGGGGTCAGCGTCATGTCTAATCTACCTCTGTAAGCCCAGAGCCAAACCCAGGACCCTGAGTAGAAGGGGCAGTGAATAAAGGGAAAGAGCAAGCCTGGGAAATGAGCTCAATTACATCAGAGTGGGATGCTCTAGTAGGAGCAAACAAAAAGAAAACAGTGAGAAGGTACTTCCTGATTTTACACCTCATAGGCTATGACCACAATCACCAGCAAAGAGGACACCTACACCACATGCTGGGGCTGGCCTGGAAACGGTGCTGGGAAAGACATTGCAGTGCAGAGGAAACGGTGGATGGAGGGCAGAGCCTCACTCTGGGCTCTGGGCAAAGGAAATTAGGCTATCCAAAGCAGCCTCAGCAGCACCATCCTCATCTCTCAGGGCTGTTGTGAGCACCAAATAATGATATGTAAACTGCTTAAAAAACAATACTAGTATTGTTTATAAGTAATCATAATCATGAGAAAGACCAAACAACAGGACCGGGCAGGGGCTCCATGTCAGCCGCAGTGTGTCTGGGGCGCAGGCTGGGATGAGACCTCCACCTCCTCATGTGAGGACCTAAAGCACAGCCTAGTGCCCGCGCCATCCAGAGCAGTGTAAATGGCTTCTCCCGGGGGCTTCTGCATGGTTCCAAGGTCCTTATGAACAGGAGAATGGACATCAAGATGAAAACAGCCTGAGGTTTCAGAGTGTCTTTCTTTCCTGGGAGGGAAAGATCCATCCATATACCACAGGGCTGGAAGGAACACCTACAGGGTGTACCTGTGGTACCCACCAGACCAGGGACTAAAAACAGTCTCAAATTCTATAAACTCTGTTGGGCACAGAGGAGCCAAACAGCTGGGTACAAATACATTAGCCGGAGTGGACGAAACTGACATCAACTTTCTCTAGCCTCTAGCAGCCTCTGGGCTCAACTAACCAGAAACAAACCCAGTCTTATCCAAAATTATGGGTCCCCATACGGCCTGGATCACCATGCGCCACCACAAAGGAGCAGTTGCTCAGATAAGTCCATCTGAATCAGCAGCTCTTGTTTTGCTCAAGTCGATTTGTTTACTAGCCAACAAGAATCCCTCCCTTGGATCATCCCGGGGTGAGAAGAGAGGAAGAGGCGGTGAGGGAAATGCCAGGCAGGGAGCAGCCAAGGGCACTCAGGGAGGGAAGAGAAAAGAAACACTGTGATGGACAAGAAGTTGTTTTCTCCGAAGTTAACACCTCCTAGCTACTGGTCCAGCCTTTATAAACCCAGCACATCCCTAACTCCTTACACATTCTCCTACTAACAAGTAGCTTCTGCTTGTTGAGCTAGGAGACTCATGCAATTACTCATATTCAGCCTTCACAATGAGCTAGGATGGAATAACTCTTTTTACAGAGGAGAAGGCTGAGGCCCAAAGAGGGGCAGCATCTGGCCTGAGGTCCCACAGTGTGGCTAAGGACAACACGGGACTTCCAACACTGACCTCTACAACTTTAAGGATGGTGCCAGGCCACACTGGGCTACCCGAGGAACCACATAATAAGCAAGCTGGGCCTTTCTGTTCAGGTGGTGCTTACTTAGAAAATAGCTGGCTCCTGAGCTCCATGGTGGCCAGAAAAGGCTATACTGATACCCCTGTCTCAGGCACAAGAAACCAGCCCTGAATTAGATCTGAGAAGCAAGCTGAGAGACCCAGTCAGGAGATAGCAATCTCCACCGACCCCAGCCCAAGCTCCTCAGCCCCCTCGCTAAAGTAGGCAGCAACTAATTGGGGAGGTCTGCAGCTCTCTCTTTCAGACAGATGGCAAAACATAAATAAAGTTATATGACTCATCCCCAAACTGGAGTTCTAGTGCATAGGGCCTTGTCTGGACAGAAAGTCAGAGCCACTGTGATTTAATCCTGTTTCTAATACTTACCAGCTATGGGAACCTGGAGCAGTCACTTGAACCCTTTGAGCCTTAATTTCCTCATCTAGGCAGGAAGATGAAAACAAGATGACTGAGGAGGAGTCAGGGTGGGCTGAAGGGTCTGGAACACAGCAGGTGCTGAGGAGCTGACCATGGAATCTGACTGCTGGTGACTGATTACTCTCCTCCAAGAGGAGGGTGGGGGCCCATATGGAAATGCTGCCTGTTAGCCACTCAGCTCTCTCACACCCAAATGTCTCCATAGCCTCAGCCTGAGAAGGGTGACCTCCAACACCAGCAGCAAGTTCACTCTTCCACAAACCCTCCCCACCACAAACACACATACCAGTCTGAAAAGGAGACCAAATAACATTTTTGTATTTCTGTAATTTAGCATTTATAGTTCCTTTATAATGATAAAGTGTAATTTTTGGCTAGATGTTTTCTCATCAGGAAGACTTAAAACAACAAACTGAAAACAAAAAGGAAAACTCATCACAGGTAAGATGAGGAAGTGGCCTTTTTAGTTGATTTCTACAACAGTCATAACCTCTAAAAGTTTTGTTTTAAAAGAAAGCCTGCATTCAACGGCAACCCCTCTAGGTACTAGATATTCACAGAATGATTTTTAAAGTTTTGTCTACGGTACCCCTGTAAGGTAGGAAAAGCAGGAGTCCCTTCAATTTTACATATGCCAGAACAAAGGAGGGGACAGTCATGGGCCCACCCACGTGCTACGGCAGGTCCCAGAGCCCAGTCTGAGAACAGGTATCCTGAACCCACACCAGATGCCCTTTCCCAGCCAGTGGGGCAAGTGTTTGCATATGGGGGGGGTAAGAGAAGGAGAAGGGGGAAGGGACACGAGGTGGACCCCAGCAAGTGTACCTGCAGTGGTGGGCTCGGTCGGGCTTGATGCTGCAGCACTTGGGACACTTGTACACCACCTGCCCTGGCTTCAGCTGTAAACTCTCGATGAACTCTTTCGTGGCATTTCCTTTGGGCACTGCCCCCTGGAGGAAAGACGGAAGGCATCACAGCTAGATTGGGGATTCAATTGGTTCTAAGGTCTGCAGTGGGGAGAAGCAGCAACCACACAGAGAGACAGGACATTGTGATCCCAAAACGTGGACTCTGTCTTCTGAATTATGTCAACACCAAGGAATATTTACTGATCAAGAATTTTCCTGAGGAAATGCCATTAGCCCACACTAATTCCTTGACAAATTTTCTACACTGAATAATTACATTGTTCTTCATTATTCTCTATTTTCATTTGTTAATATTGTTTTCATTGAATCTACTCTTTCCCATATAAATATTACAATGAGGATCTGACTGACTATTTTATGGTCTACATTAAATTTCCTGGTAACAGCTTCTGTCTTTCTGCATGAGAAATGAGTATGTATCTAATAGTCCAGTTTTCCCAAATAAAAATTTGCAGCTCTGGCTGGGTGCCTGTAGCTCAGTGGCTAGGGCACCAGTCACATACACTGAAGCCAGCAGGTTCGAATCCAGCTCGGGCCTGCCAAATGACAACTACAACCAAAAAATTGCCAGGTGGTGTGGCGGGTGCCTGTGGTCCCAGCTACTTGGGAGGCTGAGGCAAGAGAATCGCTTAAGTCCAGGAGTTTGAGGTTGCTGTGAGCTCGGCACTCTACCGAGGGACTCTACTCTTACTCTAGTAAGACTCTGTCTCAAAAACAAAATTTGCAGCTCTACATGTTAATGGGTTGTTTACTGGGACCAAGTTTTATTTATTCATTTATTTTTACAATGGATGGTGTATTTTTACAATGGTGGCACCCTTATTTTTACAAATACTGTTGTTATGAAGGATTGGTAATCTATTTAGTTCTCTGTGAATCCACAAGCAACTGAGAGCCACTGCCCTCAGCTTTCTGACTAGCTGTCCAGACAGAATGCTCTGTGACTTGCTCTCCAATCCTGTTAGCGTGCTCGCGAATACTTTGTGTTTCCTGGAGCCAATGGCACAACCAAAATGCCATAACAATGTGCTCTCATTGTGCACCCATCCACACAGAAGGGAAATGGGCAGTGCACAGTTCTGAACAGGGTCTCGACAACCAAACTTTTACCTACTTGCTGCTGAACCCTCTGCTCCCACTTACTTGCTGTAGACTCAGGAATCAAAGGTCTTGGCTCCCAAGAGGCTCATGGTCTTTTGGAAGCTAACAAGCAATTCTAGTAAAAGGGGTTACATGCTGCAGAAGACATTTGTGTCTTTGTGTTGATGGAGCGCAGAGGAGGCAGCAGCAAATTAACCAGGGGAATCAGAGAAATTTTAAGAAGAGATGTTTAAGAGCTGTCTTGAGGAAAGTGCAGAGGCTTGCTAGGTAGGCCTGTGAGAAAAAAGGATTCTAGCAGAGGGGGATAAGTATAGGCAAAGATGTGAGGGTGAGCATGGTATATCTGGGAGACAATGAGAAAACTAGTGTGCTGAGCCCATGGTATGCGTTATCAGCAGAGAGGCTGGATTGATGGGCAGGGGCCAGCCATATAGAGTGCTGAATGCCAGGCCTAAAGGCTGGGGTGAGATTTTTCTTTATAAGCAGCCCAGAGCCATCAGGTAACACTGGTGCTTTAGGAAGAAAGCTCAGTTGCCTGAGCTGTATGGATCAGATAAGAAGGAGAGATTAAAAATCCCAGACACCACTTCAGAGGTTACTGTTGATGATCTAGTAAGGAAGGACTGAGCTATGAAAAGACTGAGGCAGGAAGAGAAGAAAGGGAGAAAACATCAGAGATCTGAATCTATAAAAGGTGTGGAGAACAATTTAAAATTGTGGTAGTGGAGGGGGTGATGAAAAAGGAGGACATGAACCTCAATAAGGTTTCCATTTTTAGCAGCTGGTAAGTGGTGGCACCCTTAAGCCATTAAGAGAGCACAGGAGAAGCAAGTGGGGAACTCCACCTGCTTGGCCCAGCTCTCAAACAAGAACCATGCCAACACCAGGTCAAGTGACCTTTATGGGCTGAGACTGGGGCCTCATCCTCTTGCCCAAGGGCCCCGTGTCAGATCTGCACAGCATTAGGCCCATTCCTCAATGGGCATCCATGAGACAGCACAGTCAGGGAGTCAGAGCAGCATCAGAACAAGAGAATCTAAAACTACCCCAAGTCCTGAGTGGGCCCAGGAGAGTGTGGGTTAGGGTGACAGGTGGGGGTTTTAGGCAAAGCATCCCTTGTTGCCCCAAAGTAGGGCTGACAGGCTACAACAGACCAAGTGAGAGGTTCTCAGAGCAGAAGGGATGAGGACTGGGTGTCAAAACCTTTCCTACAAAAAGAATTCTGGAAACCCTACAAAAGAATTCTGAGGCTCAGCGCCTGTAGCTCAGCGGCTAAGGTGCTGGTCATGTGCACCAGGGCTGGCGGGTTTAACCCGGCCCAGATCTGCCAAACAATGACAACTACAACAACAACAAAAAAACAGCTGGGCATTGTGGCGGGCACCTGTAGTCTCAGCTACTTGGGAGGCTGAGGTAAGAGAATCGCTGAAGCCCAAGAGTTTGAGGTTGCTGTGAGCTGTGATGCTATGGTACTCTACCAAGGGCAACATAGTGACACTGTCTCGGAAAACAAAACAAAACAACAACAGAACAAAACAAACAAAAAAGAATTCTGAGAAGGGAAGAACCACTGAAGAAACAGAAAAATCTTCAAATGCAGAGAATGCAAAGGAGCTATGGTTTTGTCTTTTGCTAAGAAAATGATGACTCACCATGGGTAAAGATTGAGCTAAGGAGACTGCAGAGTCAAATCAACCAACAACTCCTTCCTCAAAGAATATGCCATGCCAAACACCCTGGGAAGTATAAAGACTCGACAGGAGCCAGAACTCAAACACTGGGTGGACAGATGTGCTTATGCAGCGAGGTGCCTGAGGCTGAACACGTGGTGAAAGGCACAGCCACAGTGCAGGAGGAGTACTGAGGGTGGGGATCCTGGGGGATGCTGCTCCGGGGAGGGCACCTGGGAGGAGAAGGAGGCCTCCTCTGCATGTGGCTCTGCTGAGCCTCCCCTTCTGCCTCAGGCAGGACCTGTTCACTCCTGAGAAGGACAGCATGTGGCTGCCCCACTGATGTGTCTCGAGGATAAGGAGCTGAGGGTTCACAAGGAGCAGGAGACAACCAGGCAATAAGAAAATCCGAAGGGTTACTTGTTCACACACATGTGCTCGTCTCACTGGTGGGGCTCAGGACTGACAGAGAGATGGAGATGAGATCTGTTACACCCTTTCAACTCTCTGAAGTGTTTCATTAATTATTTTTTATAATATGATCTTTCTGTGTTGCCTAGGCTGGTCTCAAACTTCTAGGCGCAAATGATCCTCCCGCTTTGGCCTCCCAGAGTGCTACTAGGTGTGAACCACCATGCCTGGCCAAAAATATTTTTTTTAAGTTCAAAAATGATGTAGAAATACAATCTAGTCAGCAAAATGCATTCAGATATCAGGAAATCCTATGAAAAATTTTAAAAGCAAACAAACTGGCTCGGCGCCTGTGGCTCAAGCGGCTAAGGCGCCAGCCACGTACACCTGAGCTGGCGGGTTCGAATCCAGCCCGGGCCCACCAAACAACAATGTCGGCTGCAACCAAAAAATGGCCGGGGATTGTGGAGGGCGCCTGTAGTCCCAGCTACTTTGGAGGTGGAGGCAGGAGGCTCGTTTGAGCCCAGGAATTGGAGGTTGCTGTGAGCTGTGAAGCCACGGCACTCTCTCCAGGGTGACAGCTTGAGGCTCTGTCTCAAAAAAAAATAAAAATAAAAAATAAAAGCAAACAAACTTTGGTACACATATGTAAGGACCACAGGGTATGTACAATGCCATTCAGAATATAGTTTTGGGGCTTGGCGCCTGTGGCTCAACGGGCTAAGGCGCCAGCCACGTACACCTGAGCTGGCGGGTTCGAATCCAGCCCCGGGCCTGCCAAACAACAATGACGGCTGCAACCAAAAAATGGCTGGGGCGTTGTGGCGGGCACCTGTAGTCCCAGCTGCTTGGGAGGCAGAGGCAGGCGACTAGCTTGAGCCCAGGAATTGAGGTTGCTGTGAGCTGTGATGCTACAGCACTCTATTAAGGGTGACAGCTTGAGGCTCTGTCTCAAAAAAAAAAAAGAATATAGTTTTGGATATTAAATATGCTATAAAAATACATAAATATTGACATAGGAAACATCTATGATAGATTTATATATATATATATATATATATATATATGAACATGAAAAAGACAAAGATACACCCTTAAAAAAAAAAAAGCCAGGCATGGTGGCATCAATGCCTACAGTCATAGCTACTAAGGAGGCTGAGGTGGGAGGATTGCTTGAGCCCAGGAATTAAGGCTGCAGTGAGCCCAGCCTAGGGAACAGTGAGACTTCATCTCTTAAATGAAACAGAGAGACATGCAAAAGTCTTAGTTATCTTCACATAGTAGGATCGCAGGTACTTTTCTATTTTCTTGACTGTATTTCTTAAATGTTCTATTATGAACATGTATTTTTTGCAATAAGGAAACAATACATTAAAACCATGAACAAGGGCAGCACCTGTGGCTCAGTGATTTGGGCGCCAGCCCCATATACCGAGGGTGGTGGGTTCAAACCCAGCCCCGTTCAAACCCTGCAACAAAAAAATTGCTGGGTGTTGTGGCAGGCACTTGTAGTCCCAGCTACTTGGAAGGCTGAGGTAAGAGAATCGCCTAAGCCCAGGAGTTAGAGGTTGCTGTGAGTTGTGACACCATGGCACTCTACCAAGGGCGATAAAGTGAGACTCTGTCTCTTAAAAAAAAAAAAAAAAAAAAACCATGAATAAAAAAATAAACCTCAAGAAGGCTCTGTCTAAAGAAGGAATATGACCACCTTCCCTGAAGGGTGTAAACAAAACAGTATTACTAGCTCATCATGAGACATCCAAGGGCCCCCACTGAGGCACTGGCGAGAGCCCCGGTCTGGAGGTCTTTGTGAAGGAAGGCAGAGCCCAGATCACACAGCATGAGTGGATTTCCAAGGGGGCCTGGGAAGGGCACTGATCTAGGCAGAAGAAAAAGTCTAAAAGCCCAGAGGGTCTTATTTTTTTATTCTTTTTAATTTAAAAAGTAATTTGGTTTTGGCAACTGAGTGACCTAAAACTACCACATCACAAATGAAGTCACTATTCTCAGATGCACAAGAGAAAACGTGCAAAGGGACATCATTTTCCCCAAGGGCGTGAAGCAGTGCGGCTAAATTTTCCTAAATGAAAGCCCAGGTTGTTTTTGTTCAGGCTTGGTGTTTGAGAAGGTCCCAGTCACCAGAATTTGCTGTAAGCCCCAATGACCCCGTGGTGAAGGGCTACAAGAGGAAATCCCTAAACCTGCGGTTCTCAATCTATGGGCCACGGCATTAGGAAGGTTGAGAACCACTGCCCTAAACTGTAAAGGGCAATCAGAGGTCTCATGTGGTATTCTCATCATTGCCTTATTCCAAACCATGATTAGAGACATCATTTAGCAGCTGAGCCTTTCTAAAAGTGTGCCCTTCTAGTGTGACTCTATTTGCATAAACCTGGAAGGCTTATCCCCATCCAGGACAGGCCCCACCTGCTCAGCCACCTGGCCCATCTCTCAGAGCCAGAGAGCAGCTGGGCCAACCTGGAGACTGAGGAGTCTGTGTCACATGAGCTTTCCAGGCTCTGCCTCAGACAACTTTTCTTCCCTCCCTCCCTCCCTCTTTCCCCTCACCCCCCTTCCCATCCCTTCTCTCTGTTTCTTTCTTTTGAATATCATGCTCTTCCAGGCTCGTCTCCAAGGCTTGATGGTTGGTGGCATCACATCACACCCTACCCCTACCACCCAAACACACACACATACACATTACTAGGAACTCAGAGCTCTGTGCAGAGGCTGGAAAGGAGTTCTTAGTTCATGGTAAGGAACTCTGTTCTGTACAATCCCGGACAGATGGCAGGGGTCGGAAGGCCTCCTAAGACATTTTTGCCACTGCTGTCCCACTTGCACTACCGAGACACACCTACTCCTCTCATTCTTACACACTTCACAGGGATGTCTTAAAGATTCCACATTACTACAGCCTGGCAGATCCAAATGTTCTGATTTTTTTCCTCCCCCATTTCTTTTTTTTTTGAGACAGAGTCTCACTATTGTCACCCTTGGTAGAGTGCCCATTGTGTCTGTCATAGCTCACAGCAACCTCAGACTCTTGGGCTCAAGTGATTCTCTTGCCTCAGTCTCCCAAGTAGCTGGGACTACAGGTGCCCGCCACAACACCTGGCTATTTCCTCCCTTATTTCCAAAGTAATACTTGTTCATGATTTCTAAGAAAGAAAACATAGATGAAAAACTAAAAAAGGAAAAATTCACCCTTTGATCACCCAAGATTAAATACTACTAACATTTTGAAATATATTCTCTTTGTATGCAGAAAGTCAGAAACATAAAAAAAACATATAGCTACCTCTGTGTATATTTGGCCCATAGTGGAATAAATTATATATAGTTTAAAAGAAGAATGTAGAAGCTGTGAAAGTGTTTCTGCTGTGGTCAAGGCGGAGCTCTTTTCCTTTCCAGCCTCTGCACAGAGCTCTGAGTTCCTAGTAGGGAGGGAATGTAATGTGTATGTGTGTGTGTTTGGGTGGTAGGGGTAGGGTGTGATGTGATGCCACCAAACATTCTCCTTAGTGGCTAGCCCACACTTCTAGTAACCACCTCAACCTTTTCTATTTCAGAGACTATTGAGCTGCTGGAATTAAATGCCCTACATACTCCTTACCTCCCTGGACCCACCAGTCCCACTGTCTTGGGGGATTAGGCTCCCAAGGTGCCCTTCTCACCCTGGCTCTCAGGGACCCCTTATTATTACCTCTGAGCTTAGCCCTGTGTTCTCAGCCAACCCCACATCTTCCCTCCGCTTCATAGCTAAGCTTCCTGAAGCCCTGTGTGCTTGATGTCTCTGTTCACCTTTCACTTACTCTTTAGTCCACTGCTTTCTGGCACAACCCCCTCCACACCAGGGAATGATTCTCACCACTGAGCAACTCCCAAAGGCTTTGGCTATATTCAAAGGCCAACTCTCAGCCCTCATCTTCCTTGGAGCCTTTTGACCAGGCTCCCTGTCTGGGGGGGCTGTACCTTCCCCCTGCTTGTGAAATCGCCCATCCAGTGTTCCTCAGGGCTCCACCCCACAGCCTGATTCCCTGCTCATTCTGCACTCTCTTCTGGGCAATCTTTCCTACAATCCAAACTTCCTCTATCATCACCCAGTGATGATGCTCAAATCACTAGTTCCAATTTTGACCTCCTCTGCATCTTCGTGAGGCATCATGCATGCACAGCTAAAACCGAACACACTCCTTTCTCCCTGGACTGTGACCCCTATTCTGTCTTTCCTTGTTTGTGGCGCATCCACCTACTTTGTCGTCAGAGCAGAAATCCAGTAGTCATCCCAAATGTAAGCCTCTGCCCCACATCCTACCCATTCCACGAGGTGAATCCTGCACAGACTACACCTAGAATCCTATGTGTGTGGCTCTCCCTGCCACACCGCTGTTATGACTGAGTTCAGACTATTAGAGAATCTCCGAGACCTTCCTGCCTCTAGTCTCTTCCTTGCATCCTGTAGCCCTACCTCTATCTTTTCTTCCCACTAATTTCCAGAGTTTACCTACTAAAATGTGAATCCGATCACATTATTCCCTTGGCCTAAAAGCCTTCCATGGCTCCCTGGAGGCTGTGCAGTTGGGCAGGGCTTACCAGGCCACCACAACCCAGCCCTGGGCCACCAATTCAGTGTTGTCTCCCTTTACGCAGTCTCTTCCTGTGGTCAACCTAGAGTTTCCCAAAGGCACCATGGGCTTAGTTTTCCTTTCTGCCCTCCATTGCCCCTTGTTACCATCATTCCAATCTACCCTCCCTTCCCACCTGCCAGGCATCACCTTGCCTCTCATAACCAAATCAAAATGAACCTAGAGATCACCCCTTCTGCCTTCTTTCTTATGGCCTCAGGCCACACCCATGGTAGAAACCATCACTCGGCCTTTGTGCTACCACGGCTTATATGAGCATTAGAATACATATCACTTAATTACATACCATCTCTTCTACATGACTGTAAATTCCGTGAGCACAGACAATGTCTGCCAACTTGCAGCCCAGTAAATTACTCAGGGCCTGGCATGAAGAATGTATTTAATAAACCCACACTGGATAATGATGATACAACATTTATTGAGTGCTTATATGCCAGGCACAGTGCCAAAGGCTTTATGACAGAACTGTATTTTGTCAGTTAATTCTGACAATAAATCTATGAGGCACAGACTACGATATTCCTCATTTTATAGATGAGGTAACTAAAGCACAAAGTCAAGTGACTTCCCAAGATAACATGGCTAAGAAGTGGCAGAACTAGGATTCAGACCCAGGCAATTCAAATCTGGACCCTATGCCACTACCAGCGGATGAACATGTATTTGTCAGGTACTTCTATTAAGTGACTTAGAGAAGATTTTTTTATTTTTATGCCTTGATGCCACAGTAGCATTCATTCTACTGTCAACAATTATGTCAGCACACTAATATTAAAAAAACAGTCCTAGGATAATAAGCCTTGTTCCAATAAGTATCTAGGACAAAAATGATTGTAAAAAGGACACAGTGGAAAGCAGTGAAGAAAGGTTCTAGAAAATTGTCAATGATTTTAAGGATTCAACATTTCCCATCCACTTCTAGCAACAACAATGAAAATCATTTTAGGACCATGGGATTAAGGCTTGTGTACGCCTGATGCTCTCCCTCTAATGTCTCTCCTAGGAGCAGAGCACAACTCTAGGTACACGGCCTCCAGGGAGCAGACCAGCCGCAGGCCTGTATCACAGGACCATCTGTCTCCTCCACAGAAAAGTAGGAGGTATGTGGTCCACAAACAGGTCACTTTCTTTCTCTGGAGGCAGAAAGATTTTACTATTGGAAAATAAGTTGCTAAGTGGCAGATGTGAGGAGTTGCATGGCAGGAAGGAGACTGCAGCAAGCTATCCAAATGGACCCTGGGGCAACTCCCCTTACCTGACCCAGGCGAGGTGCCAATAACTTAGGGCAAGATGGGTGAGGCTTTTCTCTGGCTGCACCCTGAATTCAGCCTGTCACAGGAGGACCCACATGCTATTCTTCCTCTGTCTCCCCCGGGACTGACATCGTGCCAACTGGTTCTACATACAGCACATGCTCAGTAAGGTTGTGAAACAGACTCCAGGAGGGAATACCAGCTGCATATTTGAAGTGAGCCCCAACATTTCCACTGAGAATTTTGGCAGCTGAAACTAAAATCAGTGGCTGAAGTGGTCTGGGATTGTCATAGCAATCTGTTTATAGAGAGGTGTTCACAGGGTGAAATTCCAAGGGAGGGGGCAGTGGCAGGCAGACAGATGAATTTTCTTTCTCTTAACAATGTGGTTAAGTTGAATGGATTTATAGTCATATGCCACATAATGTTTGGGTCAAAGATGGACCACATGAAAGATTACATGGTGTTTTTACTATACCTTTTCCATGTTTAGATGCACAGACACATACCACTGTATCACAATTGCCTGCAGGATTCAGTACGGCAGCATGCTGGGTAGGTCGTAACCTACATACCGTCCAGCTTCTCTGTGCAGAGGGCTTTCTGGGTGTGCCTAAGGACACTCCATGGTGTTGCGCAATGATGGACACAGTGATGAAATCACATAACAATGTATTTCTTACAATGTATCGCCATCATTAAGCAAGACATGACTCAGACTTGATCGAAAAAAAGGAGGGTTTGTAAAAATATGCTGATCATAAGGGATTATACAATTGCTGTGATTGTGTAACTCTTGGCTTTGAGCTTCCTGGCATCCAGGACAAAAAGAAAGGAGCTATGTCTATTAGCTGTAAGCATCTTCTAGGAGACAGGTATTGTCCCAGATCTATAATTTAAAGGGCATCTCCTCAGGATTCCTGAAGGAATTCAAAGGATAAGATTAAAAAGTATTTGGAAAATAAAAGGTGGTGAACTGGGAATGGGAGAAAAGAGTGAGATAAAGGTTTCCGAGGTCAGGTTATCTTCAAGAAGGGGCCTCCTTGGTGCAAGTGGAACCATTCTAGACCTGTAGATGTTTGAAGTGTTTCAAGAACACAGAAAGCTCCTTTAATGCTATTACACAACCTTGAAGTGGGCAAGGAGAGGGTATCATGAGAGCAACACCAGTGTGACTCACACTCTTGCCCACAATGCCTCCAGCCCAGCCTACCAGCCATGCACCTGCTCCTCTGTCCATTTGTCTTCCTCCCTCTGTTTACAGGCCTGTCCCTTTCACCCTGTTTCTCAAATGGTGGTCTCACCTCCAAGGTGGCCGCTTACATATTCACCAGTCATTTCTCTCTTCCCTTTCTGCTCAAGTTCTCTGTGGACCCATCCACTGCTGCACTTGAAGTAAAGGGCTGCTAAGTCATTTACTTACACACAAACGGCTGTGGTGGTTGCAAGTGTTCTGATTTTACATTTGGAATAAGAATTTCCAAGCTGTAAGTGACACAGTAACTACTGCAGGGAGATTATAAAAGTTTAGTTTTTTTTTTTAACTAGTAATGCTAATGAAACAAAATGGTACATAATGTGTACACTGTTAAGAACCTTCGGATATAAGTTCTGAAAAATATGTGCAACCTGACTTCTTAAGATACAGAACATTATAATCCCATTAGGGAACTCCTGAGAACCTTGCAGCAACCCCTGTCTACAGACAGACCCCTGCAGTATTAGTGAGGAAGCTCTAACTGATCTGCTTTTCGTCTGGGCTCAGATGGGAGCTCCCAGCTCCCACCTCTGCTGCCCCACTTCTGTTTTACATCCTGGATTTTGCATAAGATATCATGTGCTGGGGGTGAGGAGAGGGAGGTGTTGGCATGAAAATCCTGAGAGGGGCCACATTTGTAGGACATGCTTTGAGTTGCTTCCCTTACTAATGATATTTAACAAATTCTTCATTTTTTGGCCCAGTTTTCTTTTGGGCTACCAGCAAAATACACCTATGAGAAGCTAGGTGCATTTGGGATCAGTCTAGAGCTCTCACCCATTTCGGATTGGAATGGAGCAATACACACCACAGCGAGAATCCTGGTCTCCTATATCCACTGCAAGAGCCAGCCTGTGGAGGTGCGTGGAGAGGCTGCAAGCCTCCATGTGGTGTATAAAAGAATAAATACACTGCAGTGGGAATGGCAGGGTGAAGCCTCCTCTCCCACTACCCAACATCCAGTTCCCTGATTTCACATGCCTCTTATAAACCAAGAACCTCTACATTCCACTCTCTGATCTGGACTTCCTCCACCAGCTCCAGACTGGCTATTTCCTGCCCACCTAGCATCTCTGCTTGCATGTAATATAGGGGCACTTTGGCCAAAGCACAAGCCTCTAAACTCCATTCTTCCCCAGACTTTCCCACCCAATAAGAGGCACCTGCAATCCCGCAGCTGCTCCAACCAAGACTCTAGAAGGCACACTCTGTGACCGCGCTGTTCTGTCAGCTTTCTGACAGCAGCTCTCAGGCCTGGAAGAACAGGAGAGATATGGGAGCTTTAAAGCATCTCAATACCCAGGCTCTTGCCCTTAGGCCAATTACAGTGGATGCTTGGGGGTGGGGCCCAGGCATCAGTACTTTTAAATAGCTCTCCAAGGGATTCTACAGTACAGGTAGGCTTGAGAACTAGTGGCCTAAGTGACTCCAAAGCCAACAACCACTTCTCTCTGGCTTCACTGATTCCACCTTGTGCGGAGCCATCAGCATATCTTGTCTGGACACCTGCAATACCTCTAGTCTTCCACTGCCACTCGTCACTCTTCAAACCTCCATCACAAGCACAAAGTAAACCAGATCAGATCCTGCCTCTCTCATGGCTTCCCACCACACTTAGAATAAAAACCAACGACCTCACGAGCCCTACAAGGCCTTGCACAATCTGGTCTCAGAGGCCCTCTCCACCTCTTCTGTTTCCCCACATTTTTGATAAACCTGGTCTTGTACCCTCCCTCCCTTCTTTCCTTTTTTCTTTTTATTGAGACAGAGTCTCACTCTGCTGCCCTGGGTAGAGTGCTGTGGCATCACAGCTCACAGCAACCTCAAACTCCTGGGCTCAAGCAATCCTCCTGCTTTGGCCTCCTGAGTAGCTGAAACTATAGCTGCACTCCACCATGCCTGATTAATTTTTATATTTTTAGTAAAGACAGGGTCTTGCTCTCGCTCAGGCTGGTCTTGAACTCCTGAGAGCTCAAGTGATCCTCCTGCCTTGGCCCCCCAGAATGCTAGGATTAAGGTGTGAGCCACCACGCCCAGCCCTTGTCCTGTTTCTTGAACATGCTAAACACATTCCTGTCTCCAGGCCTCTGTGACTACTCTCTCCTCTGCCCTTGGATCTTCATTTGCAATTAGGGGTGGCAAACGTCCAGCCTTAAGGCCACAAGTGGCCTTCTAGTTTCCTTGAGGCCTTTTGACTGAATTCAAATTTTACAAAACAGATTCTTTTATTAAAAGAAGTGTGAAAGATAAAGATTTTCTTGCCTCTTTTGGTGCTTAACAAAGAACAGTCTTGAAATCAGAAGGCTGTAGTTTCCCCACCCCAGAAAGAGGCCTTCTGGAACTACCCTGATCCACTAAACTAGTCCCTCTTCACCCTATAAAAGTCATTACCACATCACCCAGGTCATGTGGTTTTATGAAATAAAGCACTCATCAGTTTTCTGAAATACTTCATTCTATCACGTCTTCACTGCCTGACCCCACTGTGAGAATATGAGCTTCAGAGGACAGGGCCTGTTGTCTGTCTTGCTCGCAGCCGTATCTGTTGCCCTGAAAGGAACCTCTCGCAGAGTAGGCACTCAATAAGCCCAGCCTCTCATCTTATTTCCCCACCAGTGCCACTCCTCCTCACCACTACCAGAGCAATCCGTATAAAATGACAACGTTGTTTACAATTTGTTTAAAATCCTCCGGGGCTACAGCCTGCCCCTCATCATCTAATTCCCTCCTCTTTGGCAACCCCACGTACACCATCAACCCAAACCCATTTTCCTCCTCAGTCCCTACCATTTCCAACAGCTCCTGGTACCCAGAGGGGCCACACTCCTGCCTCTCAAAGTCTTTGTGCACGCTGCAAACTCTGCCTGTCTTCTTGACCTCAACGGCTCCTGCTCTGACAAGAACTGGGTCACGCATTACCTCCTTCAAGCAGTCACCTCTCCCCGGAGTGGGTAACGTCTTCTCTCTTGTTCTTGACCAGCAATCCATGTTTTCTTCTGCCACAGCCTTTATCACACAGGACCGTCCTCACCTGTATTCTCTAAACACGGGTCACCTTGCCTGAGGCTTACGTAGACACTAAACCATGAACCGAACAAAATAATGTCTTCTGCTTCTGTATCCCCAATAGCAAGAACAGCATAAGAATTTCTAAGTCCTTAACTTGTCTTCAGAATGACAACATTGATGTTGCTAGGAAAACTATTTTTATAACCCTGTGCTTGGAGCACTTAAGTTAAACCCCTGTACTTCATTTTCTTCAGGTGATGGCTATTCCATGATCCTGTAAGCAGGACTAACCTCACAGTGTGTTTAGTCTCCCTGGGGCACATGCATGAGAAGAGGTGCTGTCTGGACCAGTTGCTGATGTGTAATTGAGCTGGGAGAGCTGCCTTCCCTTGGGACGGATTAATAATTCCCCACCTGAAGCAGCGGGAAATGGAGCTCTTCCACCATAGGAATTCAGGACCCTATCGTCATCACTGCTCTTTCCCTGGGGCTCACAGAAAGGAAATGTACATGACCAGTGTCACAGCCGCCGCCAGGACTCTACCTCTCTTAACTTAAACACACACACCCACGCACTGAAACAAGCCACAGGAGGTCTTTATCAAATAACATACTCTCTTTTTTTTTCCCACACAAGAGAATGAACAGGAACAAAGGGTTTAATACCAGGGTGCACAAACACTCAATAGCCACGTGCACAGCGTGGTATATTTAGCTAAGTCATCAAGCAGAACACCACTGCTTTACCCACAGATATTCACCAAGAGGCACTTGCTGCGGCCTGAAACAGGCTTGTCCAGCTTTTCAGGAAAAGATGAACCTCCCCAAGCAAAGTGAAGGTCATTTCCGTGCAGATTCCTGGAATTGGATGTGGCTTTAATTTCAAATCCACCTAGTTCAAGCCCTATCTGCATTGGGAAGCCCCATTCCGACCCCACCCTCCAGCATGCTTTCTACTTTGAACATCTGCTCCAGTCTCCAGGGTTATCTGTTCTTCTCTAACCAAGATCCAGGTTTCCCCTAGATCAACTAATATACATGTCGATGTACATACAGTGCCATTCAGCCAAGTCAGACAGATTGTGGTACAGATGGTGACCCCTCTTCCCTAATCAGAATTTCACAGAATTCTGAACAAGGGGATCCACTTCCCCACCCAGCCCTGGCTCTCCTGTTTCCCAAATTCCCAAGGTCCAGGGGGAGCATGCAGGCTGTGTCCATGCCTGGGCCAGAGGAGGAGAGTGTGGGCTGGTCAAAACAAGCCCAGACATACTCACGGGGTCCGTCAGCATGGCCCGGCAGTGGGAAGCCAGGGCCAAGAAGGCCAGCAGGTTGAACACAATTCCGTTGATGATGCTGTACACGTAGTCTCGGGATGGAATAAGCATGACAAAGAGGACCACAAACTCCGCATAGAGGACCAGAAACCAGGTGACAATGGCACAGGCAATGCCACAGCCATCACGGATAAACCACATGGTTCCCACAGGACCGGGGTAGGGTGGTGGGACACACTTCTCCGGCTGGAGGTATTCTGGTTTCCGCTCAATGTCTCGGAAGTGGTGGGTGGGGATAAGCATCATAAGCTATTCTGTCCATACTGGCATCTGAAAGAGAGAGGAAAGAACCCAGAAACTTGGTGTTGTCTTATCATCAAGGAGACTTGACAAAATTACCTTTCCAAAGGGTGTCATGACTATCTATGCGCAACCCCCTTGTAGAAAAGCTGCTAAACTCCTTGCTCCTTTAAAATGTGAGCTTTCAAGGCTTCTAAGCCTTTTGGCTAAATCAAGCATAGTAAAATCTGAGTTCTCCTCCCTACTCCTGAGAGTTAACTTAGCCTTTGTGAAACAGGACTGCTTTGTTCCAAACCTTCTTGTGACAGATAATGAAAAAGGAGCCTCTAAAGGGTAAATGTCCTGCCCAAGGTCAGCTGTAGCAGGAGCCACAAACACAGCATATCAATGTGGAGGCAGGACTGGAACCCAGGTTTCCTCCATATAGAGCCTCAACAGATATGTTTCAACTTGAAGGCAGGGAGTTGGAGGGAGGGTTCAACGAGGTTCTTCCACCATCTGGCTGTGGGCTTTGTGGGCCTCTGTCTCCTCACCTGAGAAAGCACCCACATCGCAGTCCTGGCCACTCTGATGGGGAACTTGTGGCCTTCTGACTTCAAGATTGTTCTTTCTAAAGCACCAAAGGTGGCAAGGAAAGCTTCCTCTTTCTCTGCTGCACCCTTGCACCCCTTTTAATTTTTTGTTATGTAAAATTTGAATTCTGTCAAAAGGCTACAAGTTTCCTTAAGGCCCAGGTTCCCCACTCCCTCTAGGAAAGACCTCCCTTCCTTCAGAAATAAGTACTGAGCGAAGCAGGCTTTCTAGCAGCTGCAACTCAAGTCTTTGGGGACAGCAATGAAATAGCTAAGATGACTAGAGTCTATCTGTCCACAGCATGTGTTGCAAGACAAAGAAAGCTCAGATTCTCCTCCTCTTCTCTCTTAGGTTAACCTCTCTGGCCTGCTCCATCACAGTGCAGTTTCCTCATTTAGAAACTGTGCTGGTTCAAGCTTCCTGCCAAATGTAGGTGCTGTGGAAAAGCCTCCCATAACACAGACTATGACACAGATAAATGATAGTTCAGTCTTTTGAGAACTCAAGTAACTAACTATACAGCAGGAGAAATCACTCAAAAGCCCTTAGGCTATGTGTGAAGACCATGGCCCTGAAAGGCAAGGGCAGGCTTTCAATGGTTGTGCTGAGTTATTCTTATCCTTTTTTCCAATTTCCTCTTCCTCTGATGTCCTCACCTCCATCAAAGAAAGAACACCTGGAGTGAACAGAGTACAGTCATGGAAAGTAAGGACGTGTCCATAAAGGTGAAAGGGCAAGAACAGTAACTACTACTTAAAATGACAGGCATTCTAGAGTCACAAGTTGCACAGACTAATAATGAGGCTTTTAAAGGCAGTCAGATGTGTACCACGTACTAGTCCAAAGGAATATCAACTCAACAAATACAGTGACTATCATACAGTGTGTACACTGTACAAGAGAACAGGAGGTCATGACCAATACAGAATAATCATCACAAGCACAGTGAAAGCCTTGATGGCCCATCAACCAGAATTTTCAACAAGGCAATCCTGTGCTCTCTGGAGGACAGTGGCAATTAAGTGCTGCCAGACAACCTAGGGGCATTACAAGACAGAGGTATACCTTTTAAGCACCAAACAGAAGGATAGCAGAAAATCACAGACTAGGGATGTCTGGGACCTGACCTGTGCCCAGTAAATTCTAAAATCTTAAACTCTGTTTACCTAAAACCAACCAAACAAAGCTGATAACCCACAATGATTTAAGAGTTGATGGAAGCTCAACAATTTGACAACTTCCAATTGTAAGCATTCTTTTAGATTTTCCTGCTGCCATGCAGATTTCTACGTATATCACCCATGTTTCTGGAATCACTATTTAAGCTGAAAACCAATAAAGTTTAATTGGACCACAGCCACATTTTGGTTATATGTTTGTTATCTTTGGTGGCTTTTGTACTATACTGGCAAGAGTTCAGTAGTTGTGACCCATAGGCCCTAAATATTTACTCTGGTCTTCCCAGAAAGGCCTGCTGATACCTAGTCCCAAGCAGTTGTTGCCCACCAAATAAACAGAGCCAGCATGACTCTGCTTCCCCTGAGGAACAGGCTGGTGTGACAAGATGGTCAGTTACAACTCACCCCATCCCCCTCCCACCTGTGGCTGCATAAGTTCTCACTGTCTGCAGCTTAAGGGCCATCTCCCCATAACCTATGTATGCTATCAAATTGTTCTTTGAATATCATAAATGGCAAGGCTTTCATAAATGGAAATAAATTTAGAACACTTGTCTCGTTTAAATACTTCCAGTGACTAAATTATGATAACAGCATATTCAGAGGAGTTGACTGCATTCTGTCCTTTGACAACTGCTCCTTCTAATTGTACTTATGGCAATAACTTAAATAAACTAGTGTTATGTTTTGTATAATAAATATTACAAATATGGGTAACCGCTAGGATGGTTAACATGCAAATCTCCCCCTGCCGCCCCCAAGATAGGGTCTCCCTCTGTCACCCAGGCTGGAATGTAGTAGCATGATTACAGCTCACTGTAGCCTTGAACTCCTGGGCTTAACTGATCTTTTCACTTCAGCCTCCCAAAGTGCTGGGGTTATAGGCATAAGTTACCATGCCCATTTGGAAATCTTAATAGAACCACATTTAAAGAAAGGAAGGAAGAAAAGAAAAGAGGGAAGGAGGGAAAAGGACAGGAATTATAGCTTTTCCTGCCATCCACTTCTTCTGGAATGATTTAGAGTTGTTACCAGGAACATCAATTACTGGAGTGTGTTAGGCAACGCTGTCCTCAGTGGCCACCTGAATTCACTCAGTCTCGGCCTCACATCAACTGGTCTGTTCAGATTATTAGCATTCTGGCACTTCTGCTGTGTGGGTCTTAGTTTTCCTCCTCCATTCCTGGCTACTGTCATTTCTGTCCCTACAGTCACTAATCCTATCAACATACCCTTTATTTACTACCGCTGATGGGCTGCAGGCTAGAAAAGCAAATAAAACTACATCTTGTTAGATATATTTGTAAAAGGGGACTTATTTTTGTACTAGGCCTTTAGAGAATACCTGCTATGATCCCCCAGCAGACAGTGCATGAGGGCTGGAAGCCAGCCTTAGCATTAGCCCACTGCCTGGTATAGAGTGGCCACTTAACACACATGCTGCTTTAGGGAACACATGAGCTTTGTGAGCCCAGGCCCACTTCTTGGAGACCTTGTCTCCTTACTTTCAGGGCTTTAGCTATAGTCTCAGTGGGGGAGGGTGTGCACCAAGTAGGACCACAGAGTAGGTGAAATGACCCTTACTCAAGTAGCCAGAATGTTCCATCTCTGAACAATGTGGGACCAAACAGTGTACCGGGATCTGCTTTCCCATCACTCCCACTGGTAAGTGGGAGTCTGTGACCTAGAAATGACCCAGCCAAAGATGCACCTGCCAGAGCCAGACACTAAGTGTGAACTGAAGGGCACATTCCAGCCCACATTTCGGAGTTTCAAAATATCCCAATTGAAACCAAGCAAGACATACTGCTATATAAAGTATATACCTTACTTAGCTCCCAGGCCTCCCCAAAGCAATGGAGGTAGCTTTCCAATAAGGATTTGCTCCTTAAAACAGCCAACTGAGAATCTGGAGATATGGGGAAAACCCCACTGTGAAACAAACTGTACATGTTCCCTTCACCCTGTCCATAATAAAAACAACAAAAAGGGCAAATATAGCCGCCCTTTCCTTTCCTGTTTTGAATGAGTAAACTTCACTCCTTAGGATTGAGCAGCAGCTCTTTGCCAAGAACCCACCTATACATATGCGTTCTGACTTCTGGGGAGCTGGGCAGAAATGGCTGCTAGGCCTCTGTGAAGGCCCTCAAGGAGGATGGTGGGCCCCAAATCCCCAATACCACCTGCTGCCAGCACATGACCTCTGAGGGGCAGCCTCCTCCAGCTCCCCCTCTTCGTCTCCCTCATCCCTTCTCCCAGTTTGCTCTCTAAGGTCTCCCATCTTCATGCAGCCACTAAATACAAGGAACTGTGCGGGGTCTCACACATGAAGGACGATGAGGACAATAATTTGTGTGCTGCTCTGCTCAGGCCCTACCATTTCCCCTTCTCTGACTCTTTTTTTTTTGCTTGAGACAGAGCCTCAAGCTGTCACCCTGGATAGGGTGCCGTGGCATCACAGCTCACAGTAACCTCCAACTCCTGGGCTCAAGCGATTCCCCTGCCTCAGCCTCCCAAGTAGCTGGGACTACAGGCGCCCGCCACAACGCCTGGCCATTTTTTGGTTGCAGCCGTCATTGTTGGTTGGCGGGCCCGGGCTGGATTCGAACCCGCCAGCTCAGGTGTACGTGGCTGGCACCTTAGCCTGTTGAGCCACAGGCACCGAGCCGCTGACTCTTAATATGATAAAATTAGTCTTATTTGCTTTTTTCTATTAACCTGCAGGTCCCATTTTGTTTAGCTCTGTAACCCAGCATCTAGTATGAATATGTGCTTAAATTAGTATTTCTTGAATGAACAGACCCATAAATCAGACAGATACACAAACAATAATGCTAACACATAGAAGACTGATGAATTGCACAACAAAGGGGCAAATAGCACATACACACATAAACCCAAACGCCAAAATCCCCAACAATCCAGAAGTGAGATAAACAGACTTCATCATGGAAAGGAGTTTGGAAGGAGTTGGATCTGAGCAGGGGACAGAGCCATGTGAAATGTACTGCTTAGACAAAGGCGATAGAGGTGGGCAGGGCTGGCAGGGAAAGTGGTGGTACTGATGGCAGGGTTGGATATGCAGGATATAGGCTCTACAGAGAGGGGGCAGGGAGTGATTGGAAATAAAAGCTTTATAGGTAGGAGAAGACTGTGCTTTAGAAAGCCTTTTAATTTCATAATGAGTTGGGATTTCACCCTAGAGGTACTGGTGAGCCATTAAAGCTTCTGAGGAAAGTTGAGAGGCTCACATCTGTGCTGTAGCCAAAGCCACTCTGGCAGTGTGGCAGGTAAGGCAGATGAGAGGGCTAAGTCCAGAGGCTGACAAGCCCTGGAGGCACTAAAGGATTGAGTCTTGTATTGGTGGTACTGAGTTTTCTTCTACAGGCGGCTAATCATTTTCCAAGGAAAGACCTAGAATGATGATCATTTTGTAATTCTAACTATAGGAATATACATTGTACTTTTTGGGCTATGGGTTTTATGGCACTAAAAAAAGAGCTCCTTCATTTCTTTTTCTTTTTCTTTTTTGGAGACCCAGTCTCACTCTGGCGCCCCTTTATAGCTCATGGCAACCTCAAGTTCTTGGACAAAACTGATCCTCTTGCCTCAGTTTCTTCTATTTTTAGTAGAGACAGAGTCTCACTCTAGCTCAGGGTGGCCTTGAACTCCTGAGGTTAAGCAATCCACCCACCTTGGCCTCCTAGAGTGCTGGGATTACAGATGCGAGCCACTGTGACCCTCCTTCATATGTTAGTAATTCACGTTCAAAGAACTTTTTCTTCCCACCTGACATAAAAATGCACTGAAGCCCAGAAAGGTAAAGGAACTAAGCCTGCAGGGTAAGGAAGTCATAGGAGAAATGGATTCCCAGACTTGGAGCTCTAGAGCTTCCTAGAGCTAGGAATCCTAAAGATACAGTGTGATGTCAGAATGATGATCTGCACTCTGTGGAGGGCAAAGTATGGGGTGTCGCAGGGAATCAGCTAGTCTTCTTTCCTATAAGCCCAAACCAAGAAATGACTAAAGTGCTAATTTTCTAAAAACAAAAAAGACCTGCTTGTGGTTCAGAGAACTGCCTCCAGATCTGTGTACAATATATGTGCTTCATGGTACCAAATCACAGGTGTGCCCTTCCACTAACTCAGAGACAAAAATGTATTCAGTGAAGCAGAATCTGGTGCCCCATGAGCCCATGGTACTGGTTTGCTGCATCAGCCTTGAGATATACCACTTGACTCAATTCCCATGTTGCCTTTTCATGGCTGGGCAGCTCAAAGAATTTGGAAACGGTTGTGCTAAGGCCCATCTCATAGGTCCATTCCACTGTGGCACATCAGCAGGTTCTCTAGGCCAAACTCTTAGCCTGGCCAAGTGTGGACCATTAGCAATGGGCAGAATCCCGCTATAGCACCTCATCCGTCAGTTGCTGAACAAGGGGTAAATCTCTATAAATCTTATCACTTGGCCTAAAAAACTGTCCCATCCTCCATGCTTTTATAGGCAGGGGTCAATGGCATGACCATTACATAAAACATAAAAGTTTTGTATTGGATGTATGAGGGTCCCAAAATGCCACTGTTTTCAATCCAGTGAGTGTCCCAGACATTCTTTGCTGTTATTGTTGTTGTTGAGACAGAGTCTCACTATGTTGTGGTTGGTAGAGTGCCGTGGCGTCAAAGCTCACAGCAACCTCCAACTCTTGGGCTTAAGCGATTCTCTTGCCTCAGCCTCCCAAGTAGTTGGGACTACCAGTGCCCGCCACAACACCCGGCTATTTTTTGTTGCAGTTGTCATTCTTGTTTGGCTGTCCTGGGCCGGGTTCGAATCCGCCACCCTCGTTGTATGTGGCTGATGCCGTAACCACTGTGCTAAAGGCACCAAGCCATGTCCCAAACATTCTGATCCTCTCAAACTGCCAACAAGTTCTAGTTCACCTGCTTTCTTGAGATAAGATCCTATAATGAAGTCATAGAGTAACTCCAGTTTAGCTAGTCCAAAACCAAATCCTTAGAAGCAGCTCAAAGTACTTGGTGAGGATTCCTTTTTTTTGTTTGTTTGTTTTGCAGTTCAGCCGAGGCCAGGTTTGAACCTGCCACCTTCGGTATATGGGGCCGGTGCCCTACTCGTTGAGCCACAGGCGCCGCCCGAGGATTCCTTTTCTATCACACCATGCCCACCCACATTCTCATACTACATGAGTTCATGAATAGCATGTTGGGACTGTATAAAGTAACATTAAACAAAGGGCAATGAACCAAACTATTAAGATCTGTATGACATATCTGTACACAGACTGGTTTAATGAAATCAGGGGTGCAATTATTTCCCCTTGGCTTAGAGATAAGGATCATCTAGATCCGTGGTTCTCAACCTTCCTAATGCCATGAACCTTTAATACAGTCTGAAGGGGTGGCAACCCACAGGTTGAGAACCAGTGATCTAGATACTTAAAAAATAAAGTAAAACTAAAATCCAGGGATTAAACTTTCTGAGTTCCTATAAGCAACTATACTGTATAGTTGAAAAACTCAAGCTTGGCACTCAAAACACAGTGGTTACGGCAACAGCCACATCCAACGATGGGTTGGATCCCAGCCCGGGCCAGCTAAACAACCATGACAACTGCAACAAAAAAATAGCCAAGTGTTGTGGCAGGCGCCTGTAGTCCTAGCTTCTCGGGAGGCTGAGGCAAGAGAATTGCTTAAGCCCAAGAGTTTGAGGTTGCTGTGAGCTGTGATGCCACAGCACTCTACTGAGGGCGACATAGTGAGACTCTGTCTCAAAAAAAAAAAAAAAGAAAAGCTCAATTTCATCAATTCCTTAGCAGATGTCATGAACATCTGCATGATAGTAGAAATTCTAAAATAGGAGGCTTTTGGCTTAAGTTAAAATGTTTCAAGTGAATATATGAAATCTTAATAATCTAGTATTACGTTTTGACTGCTTTTGGAAGGCTGGTCTGGTACTCTTTTCAACTTTTATAAATAATGTATTCCCACCTAAATTATTTTTTTTGACCACAGTTAATTAATTCAGCTTGCTATTAAACAATCACTTGAAATGTTCACTGAATCTTTCAGGGTAGCAGCTGATATTTCTGTCATAATTCTCAAATGAAATTCATCCTAATGAGTGTAGTGTTAACCTTCTATGTCTTAAATTATACGGTTTTAAAAATATGCCTCCTTTAGGACATCTCACATTTTAGAGTGATAGACTTAAAATATAAAAGTGTTCACAAGCTAGCCCTGCAACTTTGAAGATGAATAAACAGTCCATGCTCCAGACACTTAGAAACAGTTCTGGTCAAACAGAAAATTAATTTACCAGAGCTACAATTACCTTAATTTAATTTGTATAAGTATCCAAAATATATAAATGTTATGCCCATTTTTAGATGAGTCTCAAAAACAAAATAAAACAAAACAAAGAGTGAACCATGAATCACTATGTTTGAGATATTTCATTAAAAAACAGAATGAGTCACTTTTTCAAAAAGGTAAGGGTGTGGTCCAGAGCCTAACAGAGGGAAGGTGCCTTATCTATTGCATCACACTTGCCAGGCAGAGCAAGTGTCCAGACAGGCAGAGCAAGCTGGTCTGTTTTTACAAGATCTTTACCAACAAGTCTACATTGTTTCTCTCTCCACTTGCCTCTTATCTCTGTCATACCCAATCTTCCCCAAAAAACTTAAGGAAAAATAAAAAGTAAAATACTGTACCTCAAAATCAAACTTTATACATATCTAAGTTCATTGAGGAAACCAGGAAGTGGTCAGTAAGCTTTTCCTTTTTGCTTCATAATCAGCCACCTTCCTATAAAACCCATTCACACACACTCAGACTCCTGACATTGATCCTTATTTCTGAAAAAGTCTAGGACTTGGACAGCTCACAGAGGCTAACAGTTCTACTTACTATAACTATTTTATTACAGTTGGCATTTTACCACTTACTGGCTTTATTGATCTATTAAAAAATATACACCCACAGAAAGTGTGACATAATACAAGTGACAAATGTTGGAGATCAGCAGCAGCTTTGAGTAACATGTTCTACTTTCCCTTTTCACAGGTATGTCTTATTATATGCTGTGATGATGAGAAAAGCTGTGACAACTTTAAGACAATACCACGTACAAGATTCAGTGGTTAAAAAAAAAATACTATCTGACTAAGAATTTTAGAGCTGGAAAGAATGTTAAAGACCATTTAGTAGATTTTAGTAAAGTTTTCCTGTTTTACAGATGTAGAGGTTCCATTTGATTTTCTATCTAAAAACTTATGTTTTAGGCAAAGCATGTAGTACTTGCAGGGTGTCCAATCTTTCAGCCTCTCTGTGCCGTATCAGAATAAAAGCTGTCTTGGGCCACACATTAAATACACAAACACTAACAAAAGCTGATAAAGAAAAAGAAAGGTCTGGGCAGCACCTGTGGCTCAGTGGGAGGGTGCCGACCCCTATACCAAGGTTGGTGGGTTCAAACTCGGCCCCAGCCAAAGTGCAACAAAAAAACAGCTGCAGAATTCAATAGAGGTCTGTATTCCCAGCTACTCGGGAAGTTGAGGCATGAGAATCATTTAAGCCCAAGAGCTGGAGGTTGCTGTGAGCTGTGACACCACAGCACTCTACCGAGGGAGACAATGTGAAACCCTGTCTCTAAAAAAGATAAAAAAGAAAGGTCCACGCGTAATTTTCATGATATCCACCACCACAGATAAGCAAAAACATCCTCACATAATCCACACATGGACTGGAGGCCCACGGGAGGAATGGACATGGCCACTATCATGAACTGAATGTCTATTATGCTTGAGGACTTTACAAAGCTGCTTGTTTTAATTTTTATACGAAAGCATAGCAGCTTTTATTATTCTCCATTGCGAGAGGTGGAAAGACTAAGGCTCAATATCCCTTTTTTTTTTTTTTTTTTTTTGAGCCTGAACCTCAAGCTGTCACCCTGGAGAGAGTGCCGTGGCATCACAGCTCACAGCAACCTCCAATTCCTGGGCTCAAACGAGTCTCCTGCCTCCGCCTCCCAAGTAGCTGGGACTACAGGTGCCCGCCACAACGCCTGGCCATTTTTTGGTTGCAGCCGTCACTGTTGTTTGGCGGGCCC
>CAUYRH010143836.1:0-37666 GCA_963574655.1 Perodicticus potto
GTCCCAGCTACTTGGGAGGCAGAGCCCAGGAATTGGAGGTTGCTGTGAGCTGTGATGCCACAGCACTCTATCCAGGGTGACAGCTTGAGGCTCTGTCTCAAAAAAAAAAAAGGTACACACAAGCTAGTAAGCAACACTCAGCAACTGTTGCTGTTAGCATGCTGACGCTGCACCCTCTTCAGGGAAGCAATGAGGATGTGGGACATCACGAGCTTCAGAAAAGGTAAACTGTTTACCATCAAGAGAGCCAAATGCCAAATAAAAACTTAGCACTACACACAGCTGAAAACCCCACCCAGAGATCTTCACCAGCGGGGCTCGAGAAAGCCTGTGAACCAGTTTCTAATTAAACCCCCTGCTCTAGTTTCCCCTGGGAGCTTATTTCCCTTGAGACAGGTATTGATGTAATTAGTTCTTAATAGCCAGTACATCACAGCATCTGAGTAGCGTTTAGATCACATTCTCAGACGTTAATCACTTACTTGGAGATGAAAGAAGGCAAACTCATCAGTGAATGAAGACTACTGAAAAAGCCCGTCACAGCGGCTCGTCCTGTAATCTCAGGACTGGGAAGCCGAGGCAAGAGGATCTCCTGAACTCAGGAGTTTGAGACCAGCCTGAGCAAGGGTGAGACCCCGTCTCTACTAAAAATAAACTGGCTGGACATCTGTAGCTCAGCGGCTAGGGCGCCAGTCATATACACCAGGGCTGGCAGGTTTGAACCTGGTCCAGGCCTGCCAAACGACAATGACAACTACAATAAAAAAATAAATAAATAGCTGGGCGTTGTGGCGGGTGCCTGTAGTCCTAGCTACTTGGGAGGCTGAGGCAAGAGAATGGCTTATGCCCAAGAGTTGGGGGTTGCTGTGAGCTGTGATGCCACAGCACTCTACCGAGGGCGACATAATAAGACTCTGTCTCAAAAAAAATAAATAAATAAAAAGAAAATAAAAATAGAAAAACTGGCTGGTGTTGTGTGGGGCATCTGTACTCCCAGCTACTCAGGAGGCTGAGGCAGGAGGATCACTTGAGCCCAGAAGTTGGAGGCTGCAGTGAGAGATGATTGCACCACTGCACTCCAGCCAGGGTGACAGAGAGACCCTGTCTTTAAAAATTAAATTATTAGGGCGGTGCCTGTGGCTCAGCAAGTAGGGCGCCGGCCCCATATACCGAGGGCTGTGGGTTCAAACCCGACCCCAGCCAAACTGCATCAAAAAAAATAGCCGGGCGTTGTGGCTGGCGCCTGTAGTCCCAGCTACTCAGGAGGCTGAGGCAAGAGACTCACCTAAGCCCAAGAGCTGGAGGTTGCTGTGAGCTGTGACTCTACAGCACTCCGAGGGTGATAGAGTGAGACTCTGTCTCCACAAAAAAAAAAAAATTTGAAAATGAAAAGGGAGAGGGGAGCATGAAAAAGAGTTACAGCCTATTAAGCCACTGCCTTTCTACCATCAGGTTTAAGTGTCCAGAGGGCCGCCGCACACCCTTAGCAAGTCAGCGCTGTGTGGTTATAGGGCGTTTCCAAACACCAGCATCAAACCATTTTTACCAGCACGGAGAGCACACCCAGCAAGCACCTCCTGGCACCACGTGGGAGCCAGAGTCTGCGGCGGCGGAGCGAGCGCAAGGGCCTGGCACACGACCAACCTCACGAGACAAGGCACAGAACTTACAGCAAAGTGTGACTAAAAGCAAATACTCGTGCAAGGGTCTGCGAAAGGTACAAACAGGTACACTTTCCTGGGTCTTTCACTCTATTTCAAAGGAAGAAATGCAGAGAGGAGAAACCAAACGCTGGTCCCTTCTGAAGTGAGTCCCGCAGGGATCTGAAGAGCAGTGATTTTTAATGTTTCAGCGTGAATGTGTGAGGGAGAAGGACGAGACGTCCCTCTCACCAGGAGGACCTAATGAGCATGATCAGAATAGAATTTTGACAAAGTTGGCTTAAAGAAAAAGTAGAGGGTAGGGTTCAACCAGTTTTTTTCTTTTTTCATTGTCATTTAAACTACCTCGGTCTGGGTAAGTTGCTGATCAGGGCTCTGTGCACATAGGGCAGGGTCATTTATCTTCGTAAGCCGCCCCAGCTGCACTCACCTGCACGCTCTCACACTCCCCACTTTGAGAGTGGGATATTCTAAACCACTGTTGGCAAGGACACGGAGTGAGCGAATGGCACTCTCTCTCACAGCTGGGGCACGAGTATCAGCCGACGAGGCTGGAAACCTGGGGCCACCTACCAAACGCCCACACACACAAGGCAGGGACTCCCTTCTCATGCACATACCCCAGGGAAAAGAGGACCGACATCCGCCAAAAGCCGTTAACGACAGGGACGTTCCAAGCCACTGAAAACAATCCAAATGCTCATCAAGAAAAGGGATAAATAGGGCTGGGCACGGTGGCTCACGCCTGTAATCCCAGCACCCTGGGAGGCCGAGGCAGGTGGTTTACCTGAGCTCACAAGTTCAAGACCAGCCTGAACCAGAGCGAGACCTCATCTCTAAAATAGCCGGGCATTGTGGGGGCGCCTGTAGCCCCAGCCACTCAGGAGGCTGAGGCAAGAGAAGCACTTAAGCCCAGGAGTTGGAGGTTGCTGTGAGCTACGACACTACGGCACTCTACCGAGGGCAACAAAGTAAGACTCTGGGTCAAAAAAAAAAAGAAAAGGGATAAATTACGCTGCTCACACAAGGGGCACCACACAGCAATAAAAAACTACCAGTATATGCAACAACGTGGGCGAAGCCTGTACCACTGCACGGAGCAGAGCTGTGCCCTGCGGGGAAGGGCCCTGTGTGATCGCGTTCGTATGAGATCCAGGAAAAGGCAACAACCTTAATTTACGGTGGAAAAGCCAGAGCAGTGGTCCTAACCATTAGGAAGACGACTGACTGGGAATGACCACGTGGAAACCTTCTGGGTGACAGAAAGGTACTGGGTTTTCATCTGCATCCAGATAAACAGAGAGGCTCATGAAGTTGCTCAACTAAGACCTGTGTGTAAGTTACACCTCAATTTAAGAAGTTCACTCAGGTGAAGAGTCTGTGAAGATACAGCATGCCCCATTCTTCACCTCAAAGTCAGACTTTTCTGTTTTGTTTCTGTGAGATGGGAAGGCAGGAGAGAGGAGTGGGTTGGCTTACGAAGCAGAGTAACACCTGAAGCAGCCAGTCTTTCCAAAACGATATTTTTAAATGAAAACTTCACCCTCCTGTAAATGAGGGTGGTCATGCACCTACCTGGTAGAGTCACTGGTGGTGACACTTAATGGACGTGACATAACTAAGCACATTCTCACCACTTCACAGCAGTTAGCCGCAATTATCTGTCGACTTTCTTCACTCCCTTTTAGTCCATACGCCAACGATGTTCAACCCAGCAGAGAATTAGTCAGTGCAGATGTGAATTTGTTCCACATTTACTGAGTAAAATCAGAGACCCTCTCACAGCACACAATCCATGAACAATTCCCACCTCAACCCGTGCAGACACCCTCCCGCCGTCCAGGCCCGGCCCCCCACACCAGCAAGCATACAAGCCTCTGGGCACCCCCAGACACCGAGAGTTGCAGGACAAATGTAGCACATGTATCCGAGCGCATCTTACTTAAAACTTTAAAAGACAACATATTTAAATGTAAACAGACCTTAAGAAGACTACAAACTGTGCTAAGGTAATACTTGACACTCCAGAGCAATCTGGACTTCAGGTGCCGGTCACCTTAGGCCCTCCGTCCCCTCTACCCACTTCACCTGCACATTAGGAAGGTTTACACACAGGCACAGACTATTTAGAATATTCCTGGTTCCCAGCAACACCTATAGCTCAGTGGGCAGGGCACCAACCTGATACACCAGCGCTAGGCGTTCGAACCCAGCCCGGGACAGTCAAAACGACGATAACAATTACAAAAACAAAAAAAAATAGGCATTGTGGGGACACCTGTACTTCCAGCTACTTGGGAGTCTGAGGCAAGAGAATCGCTTAAGCCCAAGAGTTTGAGGTTGCTGTGAGCTGTGACCCCACAGCACTCTACTGAGAGCGACATAGTGAGACTCTGTCTCAAAAAAAAAGAATAGAATACTCCTGGTTCCCTATCTTATAAAACTCTGATCAAAGTGCTCCAGGCTTTTTAATGCAGTTTTAACTGACCATAGTTTAGGCTATTTCCTCAAATTATAAATACGCTCCATCTGGCTGACTAGCCCCACAGAGCAAAATATTTATTTTCAGCAACACTGACATGCAAAAGCAAAGGAACAGGAAACTGAGTTTGAGAAAAACAATAAACCACAATAGGATTAACATACTACATACGAGTTGAAAGTTACCTTTGTACGGAAATGTTATTCTTGGTACAACTGTACACACCCCACAGTGACTCTTTATTTAAATAATTAGTCAATCACTGGGGAACAAATGAAACTCTGAAATAATATAAAAAGTCAAATTGTCCTTTTTAGGATTAACTTGCCAGTAAACTTCGGGGTGTTTTTACCCAAAGACCTCAAAATAAAATTCATATGAAAATTTTTTCCTATTACCAATGCAAAATAGGAAAGAAAAAACACAGAATCAAAAAGAGACTGTCCTGTCACCCAAAAGGTAGACCCTTCCAGTTTTTTAATTCTATTTAACAACGTATATAGTACGTATGTGCGCCTCATTGTCTATGCCATTCTTATTTGACATCATTAAATAAGAATATCTTAATGTCAATGATCATTTGGGTTGTTTCCATGTGACTTTAAAACAGGTGATGCCAAAGTTGAGAAACAACAGGAAACCCCATGGGGGGGTCACTGGAATTCACATAATCTGAGATTATGTATGGGTGACTCATACCTATAATCCCAGCACTTCGAGAGACCAAGGCAGGAGGATCACTTGAGGCCAGGAGTTAACATCAGATGAAACCCCATCTCTACAAAATATAAAATTAGGGTCTCGGTGCCTGTAACTCAAGTGGCTAGGGCGCCAGCCACATACACCAGAGCTAGTGGATACGAATCCAGCCCAGGCCTGCAAACAACAATGACAACTATAACTATTGTGGTAGGCGCCTATAGTCCCAGCTAAAACAACGATGACAATTACAAAAAAAAAAATTACTTGGGAGGCTGAGGCAAGGCAATCGCTTAAGCCCAAGAGTTTGAGGTTGCTGTGAGCTGTGATGCCACAGCACTCTACCCAGGGCAAGAGTTTGAGACTCTGTCTCAAAAAAAAATATATATATATATATATTTGTATAGATATATATATATATCTTTAGCCGGGCTGGACACAGTGGCTCACGCCTCTAATCCTAGCACTCTGGGAGCTGAGGCAGGAGGATCCCTTGAGTTCAGGAGACAGAGACCAGCCTGAGCAAGAGTGAGACCCCACCTCTACAAAAAATAGAAAAAAAACTAGTCAGGTGTTGTGACAGGCACCTATAGTCCCAGCTACTTGGGAGGCTGAGGCAAGAGGATCACTTGAGCCCAGGAATCTGAGATTGCTGTGAGCGAGGCTGAGGCCACAGCATGCTAGCCTGAGCAACAGAATGAAACCCTCTCTCCAAAAAAATAAACAAAATAAAGTAAAATAAGCCAGGTGTGGGAGTGTGCACCTATAGCCCCAGACACTCTGGAGGTCAAGGCAAGATTGATTGAACCAGAGTGTGAGGCTGCAGTGAGCAGAGGTCACACCACTGCTCTCCAGCCCAGGCAACCAAGGGAGAGCCTGTCTCTAACAAAACAGAAGAAAGAACTCACAAGCTCTAGATCCACAACCTACACTTTGAAACCACCACACTCCTCAGATAATCGAAATAGGTGAATGTCTACATATCTTGACAGCTTCAGGTTTGAGGCTGGGCCTTTAAATTATTTCCAGATTTTCCACAATTAAAAACAATGTTTTGATTAGCCGCCTTGTAAGAGATTTATATACATCCTTGATTTTTTTCCTTAGGATAAACTTTACAAGTAGAATTGCTAGGTCAGAGAATAAAGCAAACAAATGACTAGGGAAGCTGTCAAATAGAGCACATTTACTTACAAAGGAGCTTCATGCCATAGAAAAGATGATTTGCAACAAATAATTGTAATTAGACAGCTCCAAGTGTAGGGGTCTGAATCCTCAGGTACTTGAGAGAATCACAAGGGAAGCTACAGACAGCTGAGGAAATGCGGGTATTCAAGAAGACATTAACAGGGCAGGGCACCGCGACTCCCACCTATAAATCCTAGCACTCTAGGAGGCCAAGGAAGGTGGATCGCCTGAGCTCAGGAGTTCAAGACTAGCCAGAGCAAAGCAAGACCCCATCTCTACTAAACTAGAAAAACTGGCTGGGCGTAGTGACAGGTGGCAGTTGCCCCAGCTACTCGGGAGGCTGAGGCAGGAGGATCATCTGAGCCCAAGAATTTGAGGTTGCTGTGCACTATGACATCACGACACTGAACCCAGGGTGACTAAGTAAGAACTCAGTCTCAAAAAAAAAAGAACAGATTAATTGCTTCGTGTCACCTGCGGTCAGCTGTGTCTCAGATCAGTCTTGACAGCCGCACAGGCCCACTGGACCCACATCCACAGGGTTTCCATTTATTTTCAACTTTAATATCACCTGCCTCACAGCTATCAGCCACATGAAAACAATCCGAGTGACTGACATTAGGAGGGTGTTATGAAAAGCTAAAGAGTAATACAGAAAGTGCGTTGTGTGTACCTATGTATACACACACAGTAGATTATCTGGCCTTACAAAAGGGACCATTTGCAGCAAAACTCAGCTGAACCTTAATTCAGACATCACTATAAGTAAAACAAGTCAGCCACAGAAGGACGAACACTGCGTGATTCCACTTACAAGCATCTCTGAAGGAGTCAAACGCAGAGAAGCAGAAGACCAACCAGTGGAGAGGAAAGAGGGAGTGACTGTCCACAAGTAAGCCGTAGAGATTTGCTGTATTACAGTTAACAACACGGTATCGTACACTAAAAATCAGTCCAAAGAGCCGATCTCATGTTAGTGCTCTTACCCCCCAAAAAGTAACACAAGCAAACTTTTGGAGGCAACGGATGTTTCCGTGGCAATGGTATCACAGGTGTGTGCATATCACCAAACTCGTTAAACCATATGAATTAAATATGTTCAGGCTTTTTGCATATCAATTATACTCAATAAAGTTGAAAAAATTAACTAATCAAAATGAAAATACTGTGGTCCACTGTTTTAAAAAGGTTCTAAGTCAGGCTTGGCGCCTGTAGCTCAAGGGGCTAAGGCACCAGACACATATACCAGAGTTGGTGGGTTCGAATCCAGCCCGGGCCCATCAAACAATGATGACAACTATAACCAAAAGTAGCCGGGTATTGGGACGGGTGCCTATAGTCCCAGGTACTTGGGAGGCTGAGGCAAAAGGATTGCTTAAGCCCAAGAGTCTGAAGTTGCTATGAGCAATGACGCCACAGCACTCTACCCAGCGCAACAGCTTGAGACTCTGTCTCAAAAAAAAAAAAGGTTTTAAGCCAAACTAGCTGAAGGACCTTCAGAAGCCATCAGGTGAATCAAACAGGTCACCTATGTTAAATCTGCACAAAAGCAGTTCACCCCCCATCTCTTCAACACAGAACAGCAAGATGTTCCACGTTACAGCTCCTCAAAAGACCTCTGCCGATATAAGGACACATCCCACCACTTGTGGCCAAGACCCACGAAAAGCAGCTCTCTTGTTTATTCCTATCAGTACATAACAAATGTCTGGAGAACCAACACCATAATAGCAAAATCGTTTTAGGACTTTATTGAATAGGGCAGTTACATAAACGTTCTAAAAATGATGTGGGGCAATATGAAAGAACTGATATTATCAGCTCAAAGCCAGTCCAACAGGTATTTTGGAAACCACAAACTACACCTGGCCAACTTGAGTAGAAGAATATGATAAAGAAACAGAACCTTCTTTCACCCAGGTAATTTCAAAAGACCCTCTCATGATTTATGGCATTCTTCATAATTTAGGCACCTGATCCCTTCCACTTGCTCACTTTTTGAGACATGAGGGTTTAAAAAGAGTTTCAAATAAATTTTCACATATATGCATGCGTATATAATATTTATATATATATATATATATATTTTTTTTTTTTTTAAATGAGACATGGTCTTACCATGTTGCCCAGGCTGGTCTGGAACTCCTGAGTTCAAGTGATCCTCCTGCCTCAGCCATCCCACTAGCTAGGACTAAATTCTACAAATTTTAAAGGCTACAAAAAATGTTATTATCTGTTCAAAAGTCTCCCCTGCCTCACTAAGCCAAGTGGGCACTGATAAACCAAAGAAACACGGTTTGGGAATTTTGTTTTTACAGAATCTCTCACTGCAGTCCTTGGAGAAGAAGCACAATCAGAAATTATTTAATGGAAACTTAAGTAAACTACAAGTTACATTCCATTAACACAGAATAAGTACTACCTATTCTGTCCTCTACTTTTTTCCTTGTCCACAATATTTACAGTTTTTTTACAGCTTCAAGAAAATACCAGGACTAATAATAAAAAAAAAAGAAAAAAAAAAAAAAAGAAAACTAAAGCCTGTCTGGGGAGGGCAAAAAAAAAAAAAAGAAGAAAATACCAGGATCCAAGTTTAAAAGATATTTTGTTAATCCTCCAAGTTTCCCATTCAAGAATGGAATAGAAGAACCTGCCTAAGGCTGTAAGGAGCTCGTGAACATGAAGATCCACTCCCTTCCCGTGGCTGAGCAAGTCCGCTCCTCTCATGAAGGTAAAGAGGTTTAATGCAAAGTAGTTTGTAACAGAGGAAAATGAGAGGAAATACTAATTAGCTATCCATCAACAGGAACGTGGACACACTGTGGATGGCTGAGCTGCAGGACCAACTCAGGAACAAAGTTGAACAAAATGAGCAACATACAAAGGAAAACACACATTCAGTGACACGGCCTCCACACACACCGAGTCAGTGACACAGCTTCTAAAAGATTTAAAAAGGCTTGGCACCTGTAGCTCAGGGATTAGGGCTCTGGCCACACAGACCAGGGCTGGCAGGTTGGAACCCAGCCCAGGTCTGCTAAACGATGACAACTACAACCAAAAACTAGCCGGGCGCTGTGGTAGGTGCCTGTAGTCGCAGCTACTTGGGAGGCTGAGGCAAGAGAAAAGCTTAAGCCCAAGAGTTGGAGGTTGCTATGAGCTGTGATGCCATGGTACTCAACCCAGGGTGACAAAGTGAGACTTTGTCAAACAAAACAAAACAAAACAAACAAAACAAAAGACTTTGTCAAACAAACAAAATAAAAGTTTTAAAAATCACAAACAGTAACACTGTTGATGATGAATGCAGTCCCCTGTAGTGGAGTATAAAGTACGTGAATGGCAATGATAAAAACGAACCAGGGGGTGGCACCTGTGGCTCAGTGAGTGGGGCGCTGGCCCCATATACCTGAAGGTGGCAGGTTCAAACAGAACCGAACTGCAAAACAGAAAAACAGCCAGGCATTGTGGTGGGCGCCTGTAGTCCCAGCTACTCGGGAGGCTGAGGCAGGAGAATCGCCTAAGCCCAGGAGTTGGAGGTTGCTGTAGGCTGTGTGATGCCACAGCACTCTACCAAGGGCGATAAAGTGAGATTCTGTCTCTACAAAAAAACAAACAAAAAAACAGGGGAACGGGGTGGGGGGTTGGAAATAAGACTAGGAAGTGAGACCCTTCACAGCAGCTAAAAGGTGTTCATGCTACTTCTATTTCACCAAAGTGTGCCTGAACTATTTTATAATAACAAGAAAACAAAAATCTTCTTTCCTAACATTTTGATCTACTTTAAGAAACCTTAACACTATAATGGCTCAAAACTAATTTCCTCTTTATTACAATCTGGGATTCTCTAGGAGAAATACCTGATATTATAACTGCAGAAAAGAGTAGAAAGGAACACCCTAGTTTAGAACGACCCTGGCCATACATACAGTTTGAGGTATTTCTGGAAAGCACCTACTCATACTACCCACCTATCCCTGGAGACAATCCTGTCAGAAACCCATGCATTTGCTTTCTTTTTGTTGTTGATTTTTGTTTTGTTTCTTGAGACAGAGTGTCACTTTGTTGCCCTGGGTAGAGTGCTGTGGCATCACAGCTCACAGCAACCTGAAACTCTTGGACTTAAGTGATTCTCTTGCCTCAGCTTCTCGAGTACCTGGGCCTACAGGTGCCGGCCACAACACCCAGCCATGTTTAGAGACAGCGACTCGCTCTAGCTCAGGCTGGTCTCGAATTTAAGGGCTCAGGTCACTACCCAACTTCAGACTAGCCCACCCAGGCTTAATTTAACCACAGTCCTGTGAGTTTCCCCCACTGTCCCTTGACCCCCACACCCCGCGTCAAGTCCTCCTCCTCTGACACCTTTGCTAATGTGACAGTTACCTTGACTGGACTGTGGCTTCCCCAACTCTTCACCACCTTTTAAAATTGTGGGCTCCCGTGCCAGACTGCCCAGCTTCTAACCCTGATTCCTCCTGGCACCAGCCACCATTTAACCTCTCTCTGCCTCTGCCCTGCACAGAGAACCACCGTCCCCCTTCACCAGCTGGGGTGAGAACGAAACAAGCTGGTTCCCGTAAGTGCGCCGGGAGCGTGGGCCCCTCCCCGCTATTCCGTGGGCAATGGAACTGGCAACAACGTGGCTCTCTACAACTTTCCGCAAGGAAAGAATTTACTCGTATTCTTAATTAACATTTCCACAGAATAGCAGTATTATTTGCTAATGCATTTTAGGAAGGAAAGCAGAAAAATGTAGACTTTCTGGCCAAGGAAAGTAAGGCACTACAAGTCAGTATTTAGCTAAAATATATTGTAATCAGCCTATTTCCCCCAAAAGAGATAGATTTTTAATACATCCCTAGACACTGCATTAGAGTATCTAAACATCCGTCCATTAGTATCAAAACTGGAGACTAAAATCCAATGTCACCACACTCAGAATATCTCATCTTCAAAAACTTCAAAAATACAGCTAGCTCATTCCTATGAGTCTTCTATTGTCTCTTATCAAAAAATAAAGGGCCGGGCATGGTGGCTCGCACCTGTAATCCCAGCACTTGGGAGGCCAAGGTGGGTGGATTGCCTGAGCTCACAGGTTTGAGACCAGCCTGAGCCAGAGCGAGACCTCATGTCTAAAAATAGCCAGGCGTTGTGGCAGGCACCTGTCATCCCAGCTACTTGGGAGGCTGAGGCAAGAGAATCGCTTAAGACCAAGAGTTTGAGGTTGCTGTGAGCTGTGATGCTTCAGCACTCTACCAAGGGCAACATAGTGAGATCTGTCTCAAAAAAAAAAAAGTAATAGTGGCTCACACCTGTAATCCTAGCACTCTGGGAGGCCCAGGAAGGTAGACTGCTTAAGCTCAGGAGTTTGAGACCAGCCTGAGCAAGAGCAAAACCCCACCTCTACTAAAAATAGAAAACTAGATGGGCATCATGGCAGGTGCCTGTAGTCTCTGCTACTCGGGAGGCTGAAGCAGGAGGATCATTTGAGCCCAGGAGCTTGAGGCTGCTGTGAACTATGATGACACCACGGCACTCTACCCAGGGTGACAGAGTGAGAATCTGTCTCAAAAATTAATTAATTACTTAATTAAAACCAGATTCTAACCTGATAGGTAAAGGCTAAGAGCCTGATCAAGATAATAGTATTTCTACTGAAACGTCTTGAATTTATTTTCTAACTTATTTTTGTTGTGTTAATTTTGAGGTATTTGGGGGACATGACCACATTCTGGTCAAAGGTTTTTTCCTAAGAAAGTTTAAAATACGTCGAACAGTCTGCCAAGTTTACTCTTTGGTTCAAATCCACATCAAGCTTTACTTTTCTTTTGTCCCTTCAAATAAATCCCAACCACTTCCAATTCAAGGCTTGGGTGAGGTGTCTGCCCTGAGCCTCAGACCCTGTCTGTGCTGCGCAGGGCTCAGTGTGTGGGCTCAGCAACACCGCCGGCTGCTCCACCTCCCTGACCGGCCTCTCTCCTTCCCACGCTGTGTCCCCAGCCCTTTATCCTCCTCTTCCCTCCCTCCCTCCTCTCCTTCCTTCCCTCACCCCAACCTGGTCAACCAGGTGCCAAGGTGCCAACTCGGCTTCTGGAGTCCTTACCCCACTTTCCCCTTGTAACCACCATAGCTATTTCTAGTCCTCATGACCTTTGCCCGGGTTACAGCAACAGCCTCCCAAACATAACCCTACTTCTCCCTCTTTCTCGACTCTGCCACGAACTGCTGCAGGTTTCAACATCATCAGTCTGACCACTTTACTGTTCCCTAAATGGATCCTTCTTACTCAGAAAACAGAATCCAAAGTCCTCAGGCTGGCAGGCAAGGCCCCCCAGATGCCCCTGTGCCCTCCCCCGGTGCCTTAGGGGGCTTCTCTCGACGCCCCTCCACTGGGACACCCGCCCTCCCCAGTATCCACTGGCCACCCCTTCTCCTTCTCATCACACAGAGCCAGGTGGAACTCCTCCCCTGTCCAACCTTGACTAAGCCGTCTTCTTTCTGAGCAGTCCTCCTCTGGCTGGGGCTCACATGCCACCACCCTTCCCCGTGTGAAGGCATTCACCTCCCTCAACAGCCACACCCCCCAGTCTTCCTTTCCACTCAAGTGGCTCTCAACTAAAAATAAACAAAAACGATGACAACCACCCTGCATGCTCCCGTGACCTGTGGCCTCTTCCATGCCGGCTCCTGGATGAGCAGCCTCCACCCAGTCTCCCCATCGCCCTGAGCCCTGTTCACTGGGGGGACTCTCCTCAAGGTCTCCAGACACCTGCTGAGGCTTCATCACAGTCCTCCTTGACTTTTCTGCAGCATTCAGCCCTCAACAGAGCCTTAGCTCTGGAAGCCCAGGGCTCCAACAATCCCACAGCCCTCTCTGCAGACCAGGTCCACCTTCTGGACAAGGAACACGCCCGATGTATGCATTCCAAGTTTACCGACTGCTTGGTGTATGCCACGTGTTCATAGCCCAACGTCCCTCCTCCCAAATGCACTCTCTCCTCATGGCCTTTCTTGGTGAGCACCATCTTCCAAGGCACCCAAGCCAGAAACCCACCCCTCACCCCTCCCCCTCTCTCCTTTGCCACCATCCCTGTGCCCACATTCAATGTTACTAAATCCTCCCAGTTCCCCAGGGTCTCCGGCCAGCCCACTCTCTCTACCTTCATTCCCACTTAACAAGCCGCTGGCCAGGAGGACTGGCCAGCACTCACGCCTCAGATGGCCACGTGATTGCCTGTCACGTGTCCTGACAGCGGAAAAAACAGCTATTTCCAAGCAGCTTTTTAACTTTATACACGTATCTTGGCTCGGCGCCTGTGGCTCAACGGGCTAAGGCGCCAGCCACGTACACCTGAGCTGGCGGGTTCGAATCCAGCCCGGGCCCGCCAAACAACAGTGACGGCTGCAACCAAAAAATGGCCTGGCGTTGTGGCGGGCGCCTGTAGTCCCAGCTACTTGGGAGGCGGAGGCAGGAGACTTGCTTGAGCCCAGGAATTGGAGGTTGCTGTGAGCTGTGATGCCATAGCACTCTACCCAGGGTGACAGCTTGAGGCTCTGTCTCAAAAACAAACAAACAAAAGGCCTTTTCTGAGCAGTTACCATTTTAGGTGGGAAGTAATGGAGGAGAAGGAACCAATCAGGCAAAGAATAGAAGAGCCTCCAGAGAGGAGACAGCAACCACAAAGGCTCCAAGGTTGATAAGAGTTCCGTTGGTGGAACGGAAAGCAGTACCACTGGCCTGGCCAGGGCAACCTGGTTGAGACTGGGTTAATAAGCCAGGGAAGGCTTGTTACTGCTTTCTTTTTCCTGTGCAGTCTTACATGATGATATAAAGTAAACTCATTTTTGAGATCACATTTCGAAATCCCAGAGTGATTACTGAATTCTATGTGATTCCATCCCATGCATAAGATATTCCCCTGTAAACTACTCTTGTCCTCAGCCAGGAGTTCCAAGAAGTCATCTCACGAGTTCCTCGCTTGGCAAGCACACTCAACTAATGCAGACCTCGAGGCTGTCAAATGGTCAGGCCAGTAGGTTATTGTTTAAGAAGACTGGGACTAGGACTTGAAACTCTTCTACTTTGATCTTTTAAAGAATAGTCTCGGCTGCCTTCTATATACTACGAGTCTGAGTCAGTTTTGCTTTGCTTTATGTTGACGTCGTGCTCCACTGTGTGATGAGAAGGGAATGAGACCATTCATTTTTCTCACCTACCAAATTGAGAGCCCTACCAGGTCAGGAAGTACATCTCCAACAGCACTAACCCAGTGTCCACCACAGGAGGGAAGCTCAGCCTGCTGTATTTATTGGACAAGTCACTCCTTTTCAAATTCAACTGTAGATTGAGGAAACTGGACCACATAATTTCAGTGACCCTTCTGGATCTATTTTAGCAAGATTCAGTTCAGTCCAGCACACACATTTTCTACTACCTTCTGAGTGCGAAGCACATAGACCAGTGGTTCTCAGCCTTCTTAATGCTGCGAGCCTTTAATACAATTCCTGTGGGTCACGACCCACAGATTGAGAACCACTGACACAGAACGATCACAAGATGGTCTCTGTGATTAGGACTCAATACTCTATAGATGGAAAAAACTAATTGTTATGGAAGGTAAGAGCTTTTCAGAAAGAGCAGCCAATTCAGACTTAGATGATCACAAAGGCTTCTTAGAGGAGCAGACATTCCAGCTGGGCTTTGAAGAATTTGGGGGAAGTGGGTAGAGAGATGTTATTCCAGCTTGAGAAAACAGGAAGCCAAACTCCTGGGAGTTTCTGAAGCAAGTGGCCAGGCTGAGCCTGGTAAGTAATTTTCTATCTAGTGTCACTCACTAACCCTCTCCAGGACCCAAAGAATGACCGTGTTAGCCTCTGGGTATCTCTGGTATTTACAAACACCAATCCTGAAAGTCCATGAAATGTGATAGGAGTCTCTATTTAATGGTGTTTTATATAGCATTAATTTATATAATGTTTCAACTTGCCTGTTACTATTCAACATAAAGGTTTTATGTGCCAGGGAAAGGTCAGTGTCAAAAGAATCTCATTTCAATGATTTTTACTAGATATATCAATGATAAATAGTAGTTCATGGTAACATTATTCACTGAAAATGAGCATATCTTTGTTTAGTTCTTTAAAATCACTCTGGAAAGGTTTAGTGATTTTTACTTTGGGCAGCTGGAGAGAGCTGTGAAACTTTGTGGAAATGATTGCATGTTTTAGAGGAAATGTTTCCTTTACTATGTAGGAACTTAACTCATTAGTACGGTGGATTTACATGTATTTTTCCTCAAATAACTGAAGAAGAGATTAAAATCCATGGATTAATTTTGTACTGGTTAACAGTAAGCAAAGCAAAATCTATAAACTAATCTCTTGTTTTTTATCGGCTATCTTACAAGTAAGGGAAAATCTAGTTCTTAGGGAGAAATATTTAGGTAGACTACTGAAACCTTTAAAGCTATCGTCCTATGCATGTGTGTTCAGAAAGTCACTATGATGCCCAAATGAAAAAGTATTAAAACGCATTACAGTGATGTGTCCCTGAGGTCAGGAATGATCTGTCTGCCCTGCTTCACCACTGACTTGTTATTTTAACCCCAGGGAAATCATTTAACCTTTTGGTACCTTAAATTCAGGTTCATTCATTGTTTTTTAAAGGGTGATGTTTGGTTGGCAAGGGCTTTATTAGCCTATAATCTCTTAAAGTCATTTTCAGCTCTAAGTACTGTGACAACCTAGCTAATCGTTTATTTTTCTTATTACACATGAAATAGTTTGTTCAAAAAGAAAAGGCATGCTTAGTGTTTGTCATTTTAAAGTTGTAGAGAAATTAAAAATTACAAATCATAAGTTACGACAAAAAGACTATAAACATAAAACTCATAGAACAGAAAAAAGCATACTTCTTTGTAATATAAGTAGTTTTGGCCACATATTTTATTTGTCCCTTAAATACATTCGCTGAGAAAAATATGATTGCTGATTCAAAATGTTAAGTATATTGATTTTATAGGAAGAAATGCCAATACATTCAGGTAATAAACTGTATAGCTATAAAACTTTGATGTATTTAAATAAGTGCTGCAATGGTATTTCTGTCCCACTCTGAAAAGATTTTATGGATAATTTTAAATTATGTTTCATCCAATTCAAGTACCTATCTCATTACTGTATTGGCAAGTACTAGTTAGTTTTCCAAGCTGCAAGATTTTCTCTGTATTTCAATAGTGACTGGACCACTCAGGTGAACCTGGAGCAGCCATAGCATCTGTGCAGCCAGCTCCTCAGGACAGACGCCTGTTTGGTGCCAGGAAGGAAGTTTTGCTCTATCATTTGATATATGATGAGCATGTCCCTCATATACTGATAGTCATGTTTTTTAAGTGTCTTAATATGATTTGGAAAAGTTCTTTATTTACTTGGTTATTTTTCCTGGGTTTAATGAGCAACTTTATGGTTTCATTTACCCCACATTGTTAATTTATATTTATTCATTTAGCCAAAATTACTAAGTTATTAATATGTACCAATAGCATCTGGAATCTCTCAGAAGTCTTGGTTGAAGTACGTAAAGAATGAATAAAATTTGTGGCAAGTGAAAGGAATATCACTTAGCTGATTCCTTATCCTCCTTTAAGTCTTCAGATCCAGGCTTCTCAGTGAGGCCTGCCCTGACCACCCTGCAGACCTCCCTGCCCTCATCACCGCAGTGGAAAATTTACTGACGTGTTTTTTTCTATTGTCGGTCTTGTCCTGACAACATAGCAACTCCATGAAGACAATGTTTGTCTGCATCATTCCTTGATGTTTCCCAGGTATCTACAGTGATGAATGAGTAGATGGGTGATAAACAGTGAACAGTGACTAATCACTCCAGCCAAGCCCTCAGGTTCTCTGCCAGAGGAGAAATTATGATGTCCATTGCAATTCAGTTTAGCAGGTGTTTATTGCCTCCTTTATGCTGGCTACTGGTGATATAATGACTTAGGGAGGCATAGTCTCCTTCTCAGAAAGCTTGCAGTCTAATGGAGTAGATCTTGAACTGTGGCATACTAAAGAAGCCCCTTAGGAAGCTTGTTAAAAATACAGATTTCCAGATTTTCTAAGATAAACAGAACTGTGAACTGTGGTAGGGCCCAGAACTCTGTATTTGTACTATTCCAAAACTGGCAGGCTATGAACAACACTTGCAGAGACAGACACTAAACTGAGAAAAAGCTTACTACACAAACTGAAAGCCAAAGAATCTAAAAACAGATGCCTGGGGTCTAAACCAGTGGTCTCCAAAGCAAAGTATATGCCTCCACACTGACTATGCAAGTATAGTCCAAAGGGGTACAGGAGGAATATAATGGAATGTCTGCTTATATTCATTTTCCCCCACAAACGTAAAACTTCTTACTAAATTTTACTACTTACTGTACAGATTAACACTGGTTCCTTCACATGCTCAGAGTTGACAGTCTCAGTTGCCCTCTGAGGTCTCCTAAGGAAAAGGTAGATTTCCGTATTCCGGGGATTAACAGGGGCCCCTCCCCTTCCTCCCTTTGCTTTCACCTCATGTGCTCTTCCTTGTGCCCAGTTAAGTGGATTTTTGGGCTAAACCACCTTAAATGATGGGCGTATTTACCAGATCAGAGAGATGTCGGGAGCCGTGAACATCTGTTGTGGGTTCGCTAGATATTCTCCTACTAATGAACTTAAAAGAATTGCCAAATACAATTTCTTTTTGAAAATAGTATACTTCAATTCTGCTTACCTCTGTGGTAGTGATAAGTACTCTGGTACCATGCAAAATACTTTTGAAAACATTAACCATTTGTTTGTCTCTTTAAAGTAATGGTGATATTTTAATAATAAAAGTAAGAACTTGTTCAATGAATCATGCTATGGAAATAATCTTCAAAATTGGATATTTGGAAATTATTTCATCTGTTCATGATGTTTTTACCATAGATCATTTAAGTATGTCACTAAAAACTTTCAGCATACCTAAAACTTAGGGAAATAATATTCTAATTTAGCTAATAACCTCCCCAGAAGAAGAAAGTAAGATTAGAATTTATTTTTCAGAATATTGAAATGCAGCATCATCTCACAATTAGACTTTCAGAAAAGCTAATTAACATTATAAGGAAGATGAAAATTGTATTGGCCAAATTTTGATTAAAAACCTTGACAACTGGTGAGTTACAAAGATTGTCATACTTCAACAAGGGCAGCTAATAATCTCTTTCTTCCATTCAGAGTTAGCTTTTTCCAGAGTATCAGTTACAAAAACTGACTTGCACAAAGCATGTAATAAGATTTTCAGGAGGTAAGAAGCATATTCAAACACATTTCTACTATGAAAAATATATTTTTAGAAAGAGCAAAAAATACCATTATAAGTAAACTACTATAAGAATTAATTTCAATATAACTTATTTCATTTTTATTTCAATTTTGATGTACATGTATTTTGATTTTTCTAATAATACAAAAAGGATTAGTATAAAATGATATATGCTTATGATGTGTAAATAAATATGTACATAACAAGGCTGCAATTGCCCCTATTTTTCATAAGCAAAAGGAAAAAAATCTAAAGAAGTTGAAAGACCCCAGGTCTATACCAGTGGCTCTTGAAAATTGATACAGGTGGTTCCGATGCTTGGCTAGGATGAGAATCTTGAGGCTGGGTCCCAACACAGTTGGGGAATGCAATTCTGGGAAGACACAGAACATAATCTTACCCTTAGGATAAGGGAGTTCTCCTCAACTCCTCTAACAAAGTAAATGTTTTAATATCTTCTGGGCTTCTGAATTTCACTGAGAAGCATATGCATTCCATCCCAGTTCTCAAGATGTGTTCTTGTAGTATAGACTCATTATATACTTTCTCTAGATGGTTTTGGTGTTTAAAAATACATCCTTTAAGTATTCAGTTTTTAGAGTATTATTCATGATGTAATTTTACAGCTTGTGGATACTCTAGAGATCATATAATTTTACTCTCATTTTCTCCAGAGGTCTGATACAAGCGTGAAGTGAATTCAATTGCAGAGTCAATACCTATTTCCCTGGATCCTGCTCCCAATCTGGAGCCATCTGTCTTCACTCTAGTTGGCCTTAGTCTCCTTGCAAATTCCAGTGCAAAATGTCCTCATTATTCCCACACTCGCTACTTCCTTCAGTCCTGAATGACCACAGGAGAGTTAAAGTGAACTCTTTGGTCGTGTGCAATGCGTTTCAGTTTGGTTGCCCTTACAACAATAGTGTTTACTTCTTATTTCTTATTTCTTCATGGATAGAATATCAGATTTGAAAATTGATATATTATTAATTAGTTTGCCAATTCTGGCCTCCCAAAGAGTAATACCCAGTCAGATTGATGGGAGGGAGGAGGGAATATAAAATAATACTACTAATTACTTATTGTCCTGTACGGAAATTGACCTTTGAGTTTTTTCTTTTTTTCTTTAATAATGCGGCTGCAGTGGCTTCCACTCATTTGAAAGATAATAAGACAAAAATAATAAAAAGAAAAATAAAATTTGAACTAGAGTAAACCTGCTAGTTCGAAGAGTTGAGAGTAAATGTGAATTAGAAGGGAGATGGGGGAAGAGAGAAGGAGACTGAGTATTAGAATATGAACAGAAGAGAGTCATGTAACTGAAAGAAGAAAGTCATCTTGAACAACTTTTCTTCTTGAGATTCAAATGTGTATGTCTACTACAACGATCATTGTATTTCATTGTTTCAGTGTACGTGTATTAGTGAGTTTGACCAGCTGCTGTAACAAATGAAATCCTGTGTTTCTATTGCTTACCACAGTAGATGGCTTTCACACAAATGAAAATCCATTGTAATTTGGAGTGGGGTGTCTCAGAGTCACAGAGTTCTTCAGGCTTCTGCCAGCTCTGTTAACATCAGCTTCAACCTTCCATGGTTTTCTGGCACATTGATATCCCCAATAGAATGAGACAATAGCATGGAAGTTCATGCTCAGGAGGGTTTTATGGCCAGGCCTGCAGGTGGCCAGTATCACTTTCACATTCCAATGGCTAGAACTCAGCTCCATGGCTATACCTTATCACATGAGCCTTTGGAAAATGTACTCGATCTGTGTGCCCAGGAAGAAGAGGGAGTAAGCTTGGTGGGCGGCCAGTAGCTCTCTTGAAAAGGGAAATGTTCTGCTTCCTTTATTTCTTAGGGTCATGGAGATGTCTAAGGGAAAAGCTAAAAATCACAGTGGGAAGCTTGTGACCTTCGTCTCAAAACAATGTTATTTTTGTCAGCAGTATCAGAAAAAACACATCTTTCAGAGATAGATCCCCGACTGAGTTCACCAGGCTACTATATAAATCCAATAAGAGTCTTTCTCAATCTGCTATAAGCTCTAGAACAGCCATAAGACTGACATCCTCATTTCTCATGACAGCTGCCTCTTCTTGGTCACGAACTGTTAGGGTCTGAATGTTTTTTTGTTTCCCTAAAATTTGCACGTTGAATCTTAATCTTTCCCCCACCTCAGAGGATGCTCGTGAACATGTTTTCAGGTGGGGCCTTTGGGAGTGATTATAATTGCCTTTAGTGCCCTTGTAAAAGAGACCCCGTTCCTGCACATGGGGACACAGCAAGAAGGTACCATCTATGAAACAAGGAACCACCCCTTACCAGACAACAGTCTGCTGGCATCTTATGTTAGACTTCTTGGCCTCCGAAATTGTGAGAAATAAGTTTTCTTCTGTTTATAAGCCAGCCAGTCTATGGTTTTTTTGTTTTTTTTGATTTTTTTATACCATCCAAACAAACTAAGACACAGACCTATGTGGGAGGGCATGTCATTATCAGATCACTTACAATGAGGAAAAAAGCAAGCTATTTAACTCCTTATGACCAGCATACTGTAGTTGACCTATGTGGAAAACTGAATCAGAGTTGTGAAATGAATCTGATACCTCAGAGTATCTGGTGTCAGAGAGCTGCAGATGGGAAGACATATTTAGTCAAACCAGACTATGAGAGCCTAACATCCTACTTCACAGTAAGGGTAGCCTTGCAGTGGTCCTGGAAATGACCTAGTCCATTAAGCACTAACTCACACTGGCTCTGCCCATATGTGCCTCTTTGACTGGCTTTAACAGCTTTTCTTTGCTTCCTTGGCAGATGCCTTTTGAGAGACATCTTTCTCTAGATATGTGTTTAACAAATATGGAATATTGTCAAGTCTTGCTCACCTGGAAATGACCTAGTTTCTCAAGGAAAGCTTTGTTTACCTCTACTCAGAAGCACTTTGTGTTAATTTTACAGATTGACTCTCCCTCAGTTCTTCGGTGTGCCTCATATTTCCTCCTAATTATTACTATTTTTTTTTTTTTTGAGACTAGAGTCTCAGTATGTCGCCATAGAGTGCTCTGGTGTCACAGCTCACAGCAACGTCAAACTCTTTAGCTTAATCTATTCTCTTGCCTTAGCCTCCCAAGTAGCTGGGACTATAGGCGCCTGCCACAACGCCTGGCTATTTTTTGTTGCAGTTGTCATTGTTGTTTAGCAGGCCCAGACTTGGCTTGAACCTCCCAGCCTCAGTGTATGTGGCCGACGCCATAACCCCTGAGCTACGGGCACCACCCCTTTCCTCCTAATTATTAATAAATTTGATTTCTAAAGAGGCAAATTGGAAATAATTGTTCCCTCCCCTTAACCTTTTTTAAGGATACTGACACTTTAATCTCTTTTTACTGCATGGCTGCTTCAATAAATCACAAATTCAGTTTTCATGTTTTTCTCTGCACTCTGACATTCTTAGTGTTTTTCACAGCCCCTTCAACTTTATCCTCTGTAGTGTTTACTGAAAATGTGTTGTGGAAATATGAATTGATGAACTTGAAAGCTCTGTTTCACAGAATTGTCAGCCCTAGAAGTTGTGATTGTTAGTGATTTGATTCTTTCCAGCCTGTTTTTTGAGGTTCTTATTACAGTACAAGTGCCTTATTTATCACTTCTCTCTTTTTCCTAGAATAACAACAATAAAAATAGAGTATTTCAAATTTATTCTACTTAAAGTAGATATTGTATGGTGCCTACATGGTTTGAGGAATAGCAACATGTGGGAAAATTTGAAGAAGGCACGAAAATGACAGGAATAGTTGAAGTTATTTTCACATACCCAGGAAAGAGGTAAAACTTCTTTCTGGCTTCGTCTTCCCAGCCAGAATCTGGAGCACTGGTTCTCCTAATGCCACAATGTATTTTCATTGTTAAAAAGGCGTCGTGGCCCACAGGTTGAGAACTGCTGATCTGGAGAATCTAGCTAGATTTTCTCCTAAAGGTTCCAACTATTATATATTGTACTTACAAGAGGAATTTCTGATGAGATTGTCAGCTATTAATTTGAAACCTACCACTTAATTAATTGATAACATCTTATTTGAGCTCTCTTATTTGAACTTCCTTGAATTTGAGTTCTAGAAACTAACCAACTATATAGGAAATGGTATTTGGAATAGCACTGAATAAAATTTAGGACCTACACGTTCAATAGGGATTGACCTCTGATTAAAACAAGGAGGAGAGATTTCAGTGCCATACCAGTAACACAGTTTGGTGCCCTAAAAGATTTCATTGGAGAATTTAATGTATGTTTATGTATGTATGTATATATGTATATTTTTCATTAAAATATCATTTTCTACTAACTATTCCTTTTGGTGTGGGAAAACAAAGCGGCATAGAGATAACATGAGCATTCTATTTCCTCCTCCTCTTCATTGTTTCCTTCTTTCTTTTCTTTCTTTTTAAAATACAAATAATTAGAAGCTTCTTGAAAAACAGAAAATGTAGAACATAATTTCAAGGAACATTTAAGAAAGACTATCTGTAGGGTTTAGTAAATAATTAGCTGTAGGCTGTAAACATTTAGTTGCATTTTCCAGGTATTTAACTATTGATTGAGTGGGTGAGAAAATGTGCAGATGAGCAAGTTTGCACTAGATAGAAGAAGGTTGGATAATGCATTGATTCTGAGAGTTTGAGGGATATCCAGGCAGATATAGTAAGAAGGCGACTGGAAATGTGTGCCTAAAGCCCAAAAGAGGACTCGGGACCAGAATTACAGACTTGATAATCTCAGAACTTAAATATGTATTGTAGTTGGGGGAATGTAAGTGGTCTCCTGGAATGATATATTGAGGAAATGAGAAGAGAGCTATAGGAAAGTCATAGGAAATAACCGTATCAAAGAAATTCTAGGGTCAAGAGGAAGGAACATATGGAGAAGACTCGGAAAAACACTAAGAAGATAGAATTATAAATGCCTAAAGGTAGATAATTCCAAGAACATGGAAATGGTAAGTCACAAATGTTGTAGAGAGATCAACTGAGATTAAAAATAGATAACTCTGTTGAAAGTTGTTGCCAATATTTGGTAAACACATTCAAGGGGAAATGAAAGTGTCCTCTCAGATTAAAACTAGTGACAAAAACTAAAAAGCAAAAATATTGTAGACAATGACGAAGAAATAAAGATAGCGTTGTATCTCGAGGTGGAAATATGAGTAAGTCAGCAACACAGTGCTGTGGTTGACAAAGGGATGATTATCTTCAAATGCACAGAAAATTTAGCATTTCCCAATAAAATTCTCTCTAATGTGTTCAAATTTTTCTTAATTTGGAGACATAGGGAGATTTATAAAATACTATTGAAGACATATAAACAGATTACTGAAGGAAACACCAAACTAGGGGAAAGTGGTCAAGGAAAATTGGTAACTGACAGTGTTCTTCATACTTTCATGAACCCCATGCAACTGAGAACAACCACTGGTATGTGTAGCCAGAAGAGGTTCAAAGGCGGAACTAGGTTCAGTTCCTGACTGTTCCCTTACATCTCACGTGACTTTGAGCAAACCAGTAACCATTCTGAACTCATTGCTTTACCTATAAAACGACAGTTTTCTGTGAAATTTTTATGACTATGAGATAATGCTTATAAAGGAACTAATGTGGTCTGGTACCTATTAAGTACCAATAAATAATAGTTGATACTATATTTACTTTTTCTAAGGGAAAGAAGGAAGGTTGAATGGACTTGACCTCATTTGTGATATATTTAAGCTGTAGTTGGTTGGTTGGTTGATTCATTCGTTCATTCATCCATTTTTAGAGATGAGGTGTCACTCTGTCACCTAGGCTGGAGCTCACTGCGGCTTCAAACTCCTGGGCTTAAACTATTCTCTTGCCTCAGTCTCCCAAGTAGCTGGGACTGCAGGCATGTGCCACCATGCCATGCCTGGCTGGCTATCTTTCTTCCTTTCTTTCCTTTCTTTCCTTTCTTTCTTCCTTTCTTTCCTTTCTTCTTCCTTTCTTTCCTTTCTTCCTTTCCCTTCCTTTCCCTTCCGTCCCCTTCCGTCCTCCCTCCTTTCCTCCCTCCCTTCTCTCTCCCTCCCTCACCCCTCCACCCTCCTCCCACCATACTTCCCTCCCTTTCCTTCCTTCTTTTCTTATGAGGTCTTGCTATATTTTCCCACGCTGGTCCCAAACTCTTGACCTCAGGTGATCTTTCTGCCTTAGCCTCTCAATACCTTGGATTCAGGCACAAGCCCCCACACCTAGCTAAACTGTGGCTTATTTCTTTAAATTTTCTGTTTAACTGACGCCTCACAAATGAGTACACTCTTTCTTAAACCTTTGAATTATCCAAATTTCAAGTTATATAGAACAATCCCTAAATGATTTAAGGGTACAGTATATTATTATTTATTGATTTTTTTTTAGTTGCCTTTTGCTTCCTATGTACTTGTATATACAGATATTGTTTGATGGATCTAGCAGTATAGTCTAGGGAAAAAATCACATTTCCAATGAGTGCTCTGAGAGTGAGGACAGCAGCAACTTCATCCTTTCCTCGCTGAGCTTCCCCAAACAACAAAAACATAGTCATTGCCTCTGCATCTGTCACAATGTATCTTGACTTCTCTGATCTTTATGAAATAAAGTTCCCCTGTACTGTAATATCATATAAATCCTTTTCTAAGCACTCATCACAGCCACAGTCATTGCTGTGCATGATCATTTGTCTCATGCTTTAATAGAAGCTTCTTAAGGGCAGGGGCGTGACTTTTGGTCCCTGGTCCCTAGCACAGTGGCTGACCCATAGGAATAGAAGAATTCACAGATGAATGGATGCTTGGAGAGAGACAGAGGATGTGTCTTTGTGGATCATCTTCACCCCAGCTCTGTGTTTTCTTAACTTTTCTTGGGTTGCCCTGCTTCTCCTCTCATACTGGCATTTCACAATGTTTATTCCCATCCAGCTTAAATGGCACTCCCTGGTCTTTAAATAACATCCAGCTTATCACAGTTACCTGGTAATGCTACTATGAATTCTCAGACAAATCAGCTGCTCCTTAGTGAGATATCCAGCAAACAGGGGGAGTCACATGTTATGGGCAAGCCATGTGCACTCTGCTTGTTAATTTCCTATAGTTGGATAGGCAGCTCATGTGATTTTTCAATGGATTTATCTCCATTTTTGTTACCTGAATTGTGATCCTGATGGTACATAGTTGAATGCAGTGAATTAGAATTCTGTTCATCCAGAAAAATTTTGAGAGCAATGATATCACACTCCTTGCCAGTTAGAGCTTCAGAGCTTCTTTCTAAAATGGAGATAATGGTAATGTTTCATAAATCTTTGGTGTCAACATGTCCCATACAGAAGTAGGACTTACATAGACATTTAAGAAATGCCTTTTCTCTGAACCTGTTGTTAGTCATCCATACCTGCAAATCCTCACCCTACTTCTCTGTAGATATTTCTTTGAAAGCCAGACTCTGGTAAGCTCTTCGGTTTATCTAGTTCATAGGCAATCATTGAGCAGCATGTGGCTTGTACCAGACTCTTTGCTACAGGCAAGCTACAGGGATCGGGACATGGGCTTGTATGGGCTTACTCTCAAGGAATTTACTGTCTATGTGGAAGACAGACTTGTACACGCTAACAAAAATGCAAGGCAGGATGAAATACGTATAAAATTAAAGATTAGCATGTTGGAAGAAAGGAGTAAGTAGAATAATTCACAGAAGGCTTGATGTAGGAGGTGGTATTTGAACTAAGAATGAAAGAAAGTTCAGTAAGCAAAAATAGTGAGTAGAGGCCATTCTAACTCAAGGCAACAGCTTATCTAAAGCCTAGAGATAAAAGGAACAATCATAGATTGTTGTGGGTAAAATGGAGGGTACTCGGGAGATGATATGAGAACTATTTTAGGGCCCAGATCATAGAGGTTTTCACATGCCATGCTAAGAAATTAAAACATTGTCTCATTATCAATGAGGACCTGATTAAGAACTGAAGAGAGAATTTAAAAAATAAGGCCTAAATTTCTAAAAGGTGACTCTGGTGGCAGTCTGTGTATGAATCAGAGAGAATGAGATTAGAGACTAGAAATAGTCAAGGCAAAAATTAAGGCAGATCTGAAGTGCAGTGAGGGTCATAGACTTACTGCAATGTGGTCTTGCCGTGTTAGTCACTAAGAGGTAGAATTCCTGAACTTTCTCAGGAATTCTTTCTTAAATTTTTCAAGTCCTGGATCCAGAATTCCATCTAGGAGGTACTCTGAATGTTGGTACTAGGGATGGAAGTTTGGATTTTGTTCAGATAGGTAGTAGTGGATAAATAGAAGAATTGAACAAGAAATTTTAAGATTGATGGCATATTTAGAAGGTCATAGAAAGTTATTATCAGATCCAGAAGGGAGAAGGAAGAGAGAAAGCAGTGTGGGCGTAACAAACTCAACCAGAATTGTGAAGTGCATACTTGTTTAATCATTGATATATGTGCCATACTTGCTTTATCTTTGATATGTGTGCCATAAAAAACTAAGCTGAGAAGGGTATAAACTTTTTTATTTTTTATTTTCTCTTAAGTAACATTAAAGAGTTAAGTTTTTGTTTCTTTTTAATTTAAGTGAAGAAGAAGTTAGACATAACCTGTGCCTACAAACCCATTGTGGACATAATCCCTGTCGGTAGAGAATGAGGAGAGGAGCGATATATCACGTGAAAAGGAATTTACAACAGTGGAGAGATAACAAAGTACAAAAACAAGCATCTCCATCTAATCGCACTTCTCTATCAGTCCTTTTCCTCCTCCAGAAGAAAAAAGTATGTGTGTGTATTTACCAGCACATATTGTATTCCTTGTTTTTAATAATGGGATTGAGATACAGTTTACACATAATAAAATCTTCTCATTTAAAGCAATACAACTCAGTGAGTTTTAGTATATTCACAGAGTTGTTAACAGCCATTACCACGATGTAATTTTAGATCATGTTAAACATCCCAGAAAGAGACTTTGTGCCCATTAGCGCACTTTACTCCCACTTCATTCCTCCACCCTTAAATTTCCCCCACTCCTAAACCCCTTACCCTAGGTAGCCACTAATCTACTTTTGGTCTTTGTAGGTTTTCCTATTCTGGATCTTTTCTGTAAAGGAGATCATACAATATATGCTCTTTGGTGAGACTGGCTTCTTTAACTTAGCATAGTGTGTCTGAGGTTCAGCCTGGCAGCATGTATCAGTACTTCCTTTTTATTGCCAATAGTATTCCATCACAGATATACCATATTTTGTTTATTCATTCATCAGTTGATAGCTATTTGGATTGTTTCCACTCTTTAGGAATTAGGCTGTTGTGAGCATTTCCTGTACAAATTTTTTTATGGACATATATCTTAATTTCTCTCGGGCATATATTATACCTAGGAATGGAATTTAAGTCCATTGGTAACTCTACATTTAACATTTTGAGAAACTGCCAAACCGTTTTCCAAGGTGGATGCACCATTTTACACTTCTACCAGAATTATACAAGAGTTCCAATTTCTACACATCCTTGCCAACACTTACATCTTTTTTTATGATAGTCATTCTGGTGGGTCTGAAATTATATCTCATTGTGGTTTTCATTTGTATTCCCTGATGACCAATTATATTGAACATATTTTCCTGTGCTTATTGGCCCCTTTTTTAAATCTTCTTTGGAGAAATGTCTTTTCAGATTCTTCATCCATTTTTAATTGTGCTTTTTTATTATTGAATTTTAAGAGTTCTTTATATATTCTGGATACAAGAATTTTATTAGACATATTATTTGCAAATATCTTCTTTCATCTGTGGCTCATATTTTTAATTTCTTAATGAAATTCCTTGAACATAAATGTTTTTAATTGTAACGTAATACAACTTATCGACCTTCTCTTTTGTCACTTGTGCCTTTGAAGTCATGTCAAAGAATTTGTTTTTCCTAACCCAGAACCGCACAGGTGTATTCTTTGTTTCCTTCTAAGAGGAAGATCTTATATTTTGGGATCTTACATTTAGGCCTATGATCTACTTAAAGTTAATTTTTGTGTATGGTGTGATGTAAGAGTTCAGATTCATTCTTGGGCATGTGTGTATCCAGTTATGTTTGTTGAAAAAACTTCTTTTCTCCTTTTTGTCAAAATCATCCATGAATATGAGGATTTATTTCTGGACTCTCATTCCTGTTCCACTAATCTGTTAGGTCTGACAGTTAAGTTCACAAACTCATACTAGGAAAAAGTGCTGCCTACCTCCTTGCTGACCTCACTATAGTCACCTTTATAGTACTCCCCTTGGGAAGCTCTGCACTGACACCAGCACCTTGGCACAGCATTGAAAGCAATTTTAGAACTCTTTCTGGAATGGCCATCAGAGCTGCTGTCGTATTACCCTTGATGTCCTGGGTATTATCAAAATACCTTCCTTTCATTGTTTCCTTTATCTTAGGATAAAGGAAAAGTCACTGCGGGCCAGATCAGGAGAATAGAGACGGTGTTCCAATGTAGTTTTTTGTTTACTGGGTAAACCCTCCCCGCCCCCCGACAATGCCATGTGAGCTGGTATACTGTCATGATACAAAAGCCACACTTTTCTCATGCCAGGATTTTCAGTTAAGATTTTCCTGTTTTTCTATTGATGTTGACTTGGTCTGCTATGCTTCTCACAGTCAGCTGAGCTTTTGACACACCATTCAGTGAAGTTTTGCAGTGTTTTCATCACTTCTGCTCATACTGGCTACCCTTCCCTTTCTTTGTCAATGATACTTTGTCTCCCCTCAGAAAAACATGTAATGTATTTATATGCTGCCATTTTCTTTATGGCATTATCCCCATAAACTTGGACTACCTTGTCCCTGATTTCACTGCCACTCTTGCCAAGAAATTTAATATTTGTTCTTTTTTTTTTTAAGAGACAAGAGTCTCACTTTGTTGCTCTTGGTAGAGTGCTCTGGCATCACAGCTCACAGCAATCTCCTGCTCTTGGGCTTAGGTGATTCTTTGCCTCAGCCTCCTGAGTAGCTGGGACCACAGGTGCCCACCACAACGCCCTGCTATTTTTGTTGTTGTTGTTGCAGTTTGGCCGGGGCCAGGTTAGAACCCACCACCCTCAGTATATGGGGCTGGCGCTCTACTCACTGAGCCACAGGCACTGCCCAAAGTTCATATTTATTCTTTACTCTAATTTAAGCTCTGACATTCTCGTGACATCACACAACAACAATAATGAATGCTACTTGCAAGACAGTGCTGCACATTGACATGAACACAGCTGGTATACAAGGTTATAAAACCTTCCTAAGCTATTTGTACGGTGCTTCCAGTGTAAGCACATGTTGACAAGTTTGTGAACTTGTCAGGCCCCATGCTTGTCCATACTTATGCTAGACCACGCTTTCTCAATTATTATAGCTTTCTAATAAGTTTGAAAATTAGAAAGTAAGAACTCAGAAACTCTGTCTTTTTAAAGATTGTTTTAGCTATTCTGAGTTGTTTTTATTTCCATATGAAATTGTACATTATTTTTTTAAAAATACACTAAAAGGATTATTCTTCATTTTTCTGTATATTGCTTTTTTTCTCTTCCATTTAATAAGTCATCTCTCTCACAGGTGCTTTAAATATGGAAACAGGAAACAAAAGCTTGCACACAGAATACCCACTACAAAACGAATGCCCCCAAAAGGTTCTGCTTCACCTAGATGGGATGATTACTTAAGATTATCTCAACCTTCTTTCTGAGCCACTGCGAACTAACCGTGCAACAGTATTTATTCTCCCTACTTCAAAGTTCCAACAAGGGGATCTTAGAACCCCAAGTAACTAATTTGATATTTTAGAAGATGTTCTCTTAAAAGAGAATTAGTTTAGGCCTCAGATTAAGAAAGTTCAGCCACCTCTAAAAAATGGGTGATCCCCATTTACGGAGCAGCCCTTTACAAATAAATCTCTCTGCTGTTAGCAGTCCGGCAGCAATGTGAACCCTCTTGGGAGACTTAGCCTGGAAGGAGGGGGCTCTCCAGAAGTAGACAGCTACTTCACTGTAAGTGAGCATTCTCCAAACCTCATGCTCATCTGGCTTCTAGTCTCACTTCTCATTCATTTAGGAGAAGCACTGGATGATATCTAAGGCAAAACTTGTGGATCTAAACATACCCTTCTCCTAAATATTTCTCCTATCCATGGCTGGCTGGCATTAAGAAAGTTCAGCCACCAAGTTCAGCTGGTGTTACAGCTATAACTGTCATTAAAATGTTGAAGTTATTACTATATGAATAGGTAAAGAAATCCAGCATCAGAGGGGTTAAATCCTGGCATGATAAGTCTTTCCAGGTTTCCTCCTGAATCCCTAGCTGCCTGTGCTAAACCAGTTGTTTTATATTTTGACCGCCATCCCTGTACATATTCATGTAATAAAATAAAAAAGTTAATAATGGGCACAGTAGTATCTACAAGTGGTATCTAAACCTTACCAAGAAGAAAGGTGTTTATCCCGTTACCTTTCAGGTTTCTGTGAAAAGACTGTAGGCCCCCAAAGAGTCTACGGATAGAATTCAGGGAATCTAAGAACTTGGATGGGAAAAATTTACATCTTTATTTTCATTAAGCTCTTACTGACATTCATATTTTCTCCAAATATGGGTAAAGACAACAAACTACAATATTATTAGCAGTAACTGAAATATTTTCACTAATAGCAATCACAGATTTTTCATATCATATTAGAGTTCATAAAGATATCCTGAAATACTATTTACACTCTTCAAAACTGTAGTACTGATTAGACCAATCACTACATCTTGTTATTTAATGAATTAATATAAAAGCACATATCACTGACTTAGAGACTTGTTCAATATTTTAATTACTGTTTTTCATTATAATTGATTTCCTTTACAGCCCTATACATTTATTTTTATGCTATTTTTAAAACACTACACTGAAAAGGAGACCAAAGTCTTTACTATAAAGCAGGATAGTCCATGCTACAAGTAAGATTAAAAACCTTTAGCATCAATATTTTGTGATCAGCTTGGGATTGGTGTGCCATTCATTATCAATAAACATTTGAGGTGGCTTTTGTTTTAAGGCTGAGATATATCAAAGATCATTGATTGAAAAGAAAATAACTCAGCACACTATCCGCCATTTAGAGAAATTCACATCTGAGATCACTGTTCGTTTTTATAATGGCACATGAACTTTAGGATAAAATAGTCAAGAAAGGCAAAAGTTCATCTACATAAACTCCTCCCAGTGGTCTTTCCTGTGGTGTAACTTGACACACTATGTTATGAAGAGAATGGGCTCACTTAAGAAAATGTAACTTGGGCAGCACCTGTGGCTCAGAGGGTAGGGCGCTGGCCACATATACCAAAGGTGGCGGGTTCAAACCCAGCCCCGGCCGAAATGCAACAAAAAAACATAGCTGGGCGTTGTGGCAGGCTCCTGTATTCCCAGTTACTCGGGAGGCTAAGGCAAGAGAATCGCCTAAGCCCAGGAGTTGGAGGTTGCTAAGAGCTGTGTGATGCCACAGCACTCTACCAAGGGAGATAAAGTGAGACTCTGTCTCTACAAAAAAAAAAAGAAAATGTAACTATAATTTGTGTGTTATTCTGATCTCCCCATTAGAAATTTCAAAGTTTAATATGGATGTTTCAATGTTTACAAAAAGTATCACAAAAAATACAGTATAAGCAAATGACCTTAATAAGAGTAGATTTTTGTAATAAATGGATTTTTAATTCCAAGATGTTTTATCTTTGAAATTACTCCCACAGTTGCACTAAAAGTGGCTGTACAATGCTTCTTTTTACCAGACCTGAGCTTTTGTTTCCCTGGCAAATGTAAGAGCAGATAATGAAAGGGAAGAAGACAGGAAAAAGAAAATAGTCACACTGTATCTTCACACTATAGTCCTTACTCCTGTAGGGTCACCTTATTCCTGAGGGTCCAAAAATCCTAATGTCATTCTTGAATTGCTTGGATTTTGATGGTAATTTAATTAAACTATTCTAACATTTCTAAAAAAAATTTCAGTGACAGTTTTTATATCAAAGACTTTAAGTTTGTTTTCTTGATTAGGATATTTCAGAATTTTTTTGAGATCACCTTTTTTCCTTTTTTTCTTTTAACAATGAAAGCTGGGAATCGCTCTTAGGAAGACAAATGGGATTCCAAATTTCTTTAAACCACTGAGTTAAGCTCCTCCACCCCACTGACATTGAAGGAAGGAAAAGAGTGAAGAGTTCAGTACTATGAAAAAGAGCCAACTATCCAAAAAGAGTATTTCGAGGCCCAATAATACTTAAAAAAAAAAATGTGTAGCCCTAAACTCCTAATTTCCATATGTATAAATAGCAAATGGGGGCGGGGATGGGGCATGTTACTCTGGCATCTTCCTGCATGCTGAATTCAAAAATGTAAATACATTAGAAAAAGGAAAAATTTTATTTCTCTTTTGGTGTCTATTTATTGTGCGAAGCTAAAGTCGAGCATAACGCACAGGTGGTTTAAAATGCTTCTCTGCCATCTGAGATCTCGGCTTGCCAGGGTATAGATGGGGATGTCACTTTAGGGAATTGGGCTTATTCAATATGTAAAATGAGGCTGGCATGGCATCAGAGGTTTTGTCTGTGTCTTTACTCAATTAATGATGTTTTTGCTTCCTTTTTTTTTTTTAACTTTTTCTCTTCTAATTTTAAGTTTCAATGTATAGAGACATAGTTGAGAATTATCTAATTTTTTTGTCAGTTGCTCTAAAATTTTTATTTTCTACTATTCATGACATATATTCTTATCAAAATACCTAGGAATCATTAGTGTTTAAGTCAGAAGTGGTACTGAAATAATATTCTTATTTACAACAAAGTTACAAATATTCATATTTTTCATTAAGATCTATGTTAATTGATAAACACATTGTATCCACATATTTGGGGGTTTTAGTATTGTTTAAAAAAATTAAACTAGGTTTTATTTTTCCAAACTTGATGTTTTATGAATTTATGTCATAGTACTTGAAATTAATTTATGATATAGGTTGTTGAAAAGAAAAACAGTTTGGATAAGGAAGGTAAGGCTCAGTATACCTAAGTACATGGTAAACTGAGTATTGTCCTCAATCATAAATAACATAAGAAGAAAAATCAACTTCAGGGTAATGAAGAAGTGGAAGTAAGAGACAAAGTCTAGATTTGACAGCAGTATTCAGATAATACCACTTATTGATGTGTGTGTGCATGTGGAAAGACAAAAACTTTGGTGACCCTGTCGGATTATACGTGTAATGTCTGCTTTTCTGATTCACTGTCGTACTGTATCTATATTTAATGAAGAGGGCAGTATGTGGCAATAAGAGACAGAAATGTTGAGACCTTTGTGAACCCTCTAGCAATCAGTGAATATGAGACCACAAATTTCCTCAGCTTTAATTACAGGCAAAAGAAAAGACAAAATTAGCATTTTAATATAGAAATATCTTAGGCTTTAGGAGAATTATGATAAATCTAATGTTGCCTGGTGAACCAAAGAGGGAGTATTACAGCAAACTGTCTCCTTAGGAATATTTGTTTAAATAAAGGCAACAATACTTCATCCTTATCTTTTTCAGATAATTATCTCTATTTCAGGCTGTTCTTTGTTCCAGGTTTAAAATACCGTTAGTTACAAAAAAAAAAAAGTAATTGGCAGTGTTTGTTTCCTATAAAACTACAAGAAGAGAAAAATTCTGTTTGCTTGGCACTAACAAGATAATTATTTTAGGGAGAGTTTTTGCTCTGCAGCTTCAGTTCACTCCTGCCATGGCTTCTCTGCACTTGGAAGCATTTAGGTTATCTCATTTCAGTTTCAGCATATTAAACTAACTTCCCTTCCATAGCTGAGGTTTGCCCACCTGTCTCCCCTAAAACACCTGCAACATATGTTTGCATAACCCTCTAATGCTTTGCCTTTGGGGTCCTGAGAAATTCCCCCAGAGCTTTTTGCTTATAAACAGCTGAGCAATTCGTTTTTCTAATGATGGTTGCTTTTCCCCCCGCATTGAGGCAATAACATATTCACTAAAATAAGGGTCTCATTTTTCATCAAAGAGAAACGTTCGACATATTTTTACAGTGCCGTTTCTCCTTTTGAGCTTTATTTTTCCCCTTTTCTAATCTAGCATGCTATAAAAATTAAGGCTTAGTGGCAAGATATTAGGGGAAAGAAAACTAAGCAATTCTTCATTTGTCAAATATTTTCTTTTCTTCATGACAAACATACATTATACTGTAAATATAAATATTTTTTTGTATTAAACAACTTCTACAGGAACTTTGTTTAATTTAATGTAAAAATTGTGACTAATCATAAAAATGATAATTTGGACATATTGTAGGAAATCACTATTTTGTAATAATAATGATTATTATAATCTCATAAGGAAGCAAACAAATACTTTATTAATAGCATAGTATGATTTCACACCTTTTTAAAAATTTATAAACATATGTGCTCCTATCCTGAGAAATTAGACAGCCTTTCTCTCCACATATGAGATCCAGCATGCATAATAATTTTTCCTAAGTGTGTGTTTTTGCTCTAAAAACTATAGTGTTTGACAGAATCTACCCTTAATTTATATGTGATTATCAGAAGTATGAAACATCACATTTTCTACCTATTTGTCATCATGGACTTTAGGTTGTCAGACTGTCATATGTGCCCTTAATTCAGGGTGTGTTTTTCAGCACTTTCTGGTACCAGAAGGTAATCATACATTCGTTTCATTGAGTTCTTACAAAATGCCTGGCACTGTGCTAAGAAGTTAGTTTTCATTTTGTCATTTGATTTCTTATTACAGCTTTACAGATGAGGAAACTAGAGCTAAGAGTAAAATTAGCTCCTTACAGTTGCTCAGGTATTATAGTTTAAATTCTATTATATCCAAGTACAAGCCTCACTAACCCCTTGCCTCTCCCCACTCCTCCATCCCCTCCCCCACCGAACCCAGGTAGCTTTGTGTCCCGAATACAGATGAGCAATGTTACATTTAACCTGGTGCTTTTGTTTTCAACATAAACTTTAAGTCTCGATTAACGCCTACTGGTATCTTAATAAATCAAGACAGGTATCCCTGGAGTTGCTGTTCTTTTGCTCTTTTCAGTTCCGCAGGTCTTTATATTTAGCCAGGCCTACGAAAGATATTATGCTCTTCAAAGCAAGATGAGTACCTCAGACCTTTTTCCTTCTGGAGTCTCTGTATGATGATTCAAAAAGAGATATCTTCAAGTGAGGATGAGGAGTTAGGGGATCAATCCAGAAAACAATATTTGTAATGACCTTTGTTGGACGAGCTTGATTTCACAGGCTCAAAACAAGGAAAATTGTCACTTACCATCTTGTAGTTATTGGTGCTTCTTATAGACAAATTAACATTTAAATATTTTTATGCTACAATGACAAAGTGACTGTGAACTTAAAATATTGAAACGTGACCGTAGGAGTGAGGAGAGGCAGGGGGCGGAGGGTTTTCTGCTGATCTGCAGTCTTCTATTACAGAGGATGGCCCAAAGGAGTTGGTCACCATCCAACTCATTCTCATTCTCTGACACATATTTGTCTTGCCTGAATTATAGAGCTGGTTACTAGTGTAGAAGTAAAGAAAGGCCTCAGAAGTGAAGAAAGTTAACTGTAACTGAGAGATTAGATAGATTTCAGTTTTTCTCTTATATTAATCAATGTCATTTAAGCACTATTTGGAAATTGATTTTTTGATCATGCTAACTTAGCAAAAGCTTGTTATAAAGTCAGAAGCACTGCTTGGGTCTCGATTGTTTTTATTCTATTTTTTCATCTAGTTCTATCTAGGACACTTGTTTCTACCACTGTCATTTCTGCTTCTGTAAGTCACTTTGTTCACAAAACTTTTAAGGTGGCTCCCAAAACTCCAGCCTGTCCAGGCCCTGGGTGGGTTTGCAGCATTCTTCTTATATTGCCATAAAATGAAATGCCGATGAGAAAGCTTTAAATAGAGTTCAGCAACTTCAGCAGAAAAGAGTTGAGTGATACTTGGTACGTTAACTAGCTGAAATCTTGTGAAAGACTTAGTTTAAGCCCATCCTGGCTGGTCTGGGAAAGACATGGTAATTCCAGGGTGGACTGAATTTATGATTTCTGCCTCTTTATATATAGTTACATAGACTTCCCAGGACATAGAATGTAATTGGTATTCTTCTGTATATAGAGTTCAGGTATAATTACCATTTTCTTTCTTTCCTCCAAAGGAAAACTCACCAAAACAAAAGCATTTTTAAAAATTATATATTGGTTTGGAAGCAATCATAGTGTTAGTAGTTTAAGTCCTAGTGTGCAAAAATGAGTTTAAAATGCAATCATGTGTCAAATAACGACATTTGGGTCCACTGTGGCATATATGACAGTGGTCCCATGGAATTAGAATACCATATTTTTGCTTTACCTTTTATGTGTTTAAATATATGTAGGTACACAAATACCATTGCGTTATAGCAGCCTACAGTATTCATTCCAGTAACATTGCACAAGGTCTGTAGCCTAGAAGCAATAGGCTGTACTCTGTAACCTCGGTGTATAGTAGGCAGTACCCCGTTTGTATAAGATCACTCTTACTATGTTCACACAAGGAGGAAAGACATATTTCTCAGAATATATCCCCATCATTAAGCAGCCCTTGACTATAATTACTAATTGTTCCAATACAGATGAAGATGTAATGTTAAAGTGTTGACATAACATGTTCTGCACAATGAGAAATTACAGTTGTCACGGGGTCTTCTGTTACATATTCTAGTGGCTCTTATATTTCAGAGAAAATCCTAGTTCTTTAGAGATTAGAAATCAGAGCCATTATATTTTTACAAAGTTAAATACATAAAAAATCTTCTAATATAATAGCAGGTATCTCTTTGTGTTTAAAATGTTTCAGTTGCATAAATTTCACTCATTTAATTTCATCCCCCTAAGGTTCATCCCCCTAAGGAAAGCATTGATAGCATTTTGGTACATAGTCCCAGTTGTCTATGCAGTAACCTATGTGTGTACATTTGTATGTGTATTTTAAGCAATGGCAAGAACCTATTATTTAGTTGTTTTTTTTTTTTTTTTTTTTTTTGGTAGAGACAGAGTCTCACTTTATCGCCCTCGGTAGAGTGCCATGGCGTCACACAGCTCACAGCAACCTCCAACTCCTGGGCTTAGGTGATTCTCTTGCCTCAGCTTCCCAAGTAGCTGGGACTATAAGCGCCCACCACAATGCCC